>ML814217.1:175939-206842 GCA_009831015.1 Picea engelmannii | reverse complement strand
CCAGATGAGCTCAAGGCTCACCAAAGGATGGAAAAGGATAAGGAAAAAGTGGGTTATGGGAAGGTGGATTTGCCAGAGGATCTTCAAAATGAGCTCATCAAGAAGGGTGGAAAGGAAATGTCCCTTGGGCGGAGTCGCTAGGAAAGATAAGGGAAAGGCTTTGGGATGGATTTCCAAAGTGTCGTTAGGTTTCCAAAGAGGATTCAAAATCCTCCTTGACAATGGTGCCAAAATGTTATCACACAAGTTTTAGGTTGGGAAAATCCCGACCCAACCACTAAATGGTGACAAATAAGAGGTCACCTACCCATTGTCACCTTAGGCAGGTGTCCCCGTCACTTTAGAGGTGAGGTTTTCACCTCAAGGGGGGAATCACATTGACCCTAGGGGGAAAGCGATGAAAATGGATGAAGATGGAGATAAAGTCCCTACAAGTCAATTCTAATTTCCAAGTAGGTTGAGTGACCCGCCAAGTGTGAAATACCTGCCCAAGACATAAGAAAAACAAGAATATGTTGCAATATAATCAAGTGGACAAGAAAGTGAATATTACTATCCCTAATAACAACAGTTAGTAACTAATGTATATCAGAAAATAAAGATATCTAAATCATCACAAAGTGAACATAAGACTAGTTAACCAATGTCAAAGAAAAACTAGCAATTGACTATGAATTATGAAGTACTTTGAGAGCAAGTAAGAGGGATGTTATGAAATGATTTTCTGAAGTAAATTATCAGACTTATGGCTGTAGAATTCAAAGGTGTGCAACATCAAAATAAACCATCAAAATGTGCCCCAAATTAGCCTAAAACGTGCACCCTAATTAGTAGATTATGTGAGCAAAGTTTGGGGGGTTTCTTAGGGTTAGTTTGTGAGATATTAGTGTTCTATAGTTATCGTTTTCTACAACCTTATGGTTGTAGGAGACAAGTTAGTACAGAAAACAAACTATTGGGAGAAAGAGGATGCCTCAATGAGGCAAGAGAGCCAAGGGATCCAAGAAAACTTTCCAAAAGAGATAGACTTATAATTCGCAAAAATCACATTTCCCAAGGAAATAATTTTATATCTCCAATGCAATAATAAATGACTAGTGCTCTTAATAATTGGGTTAATGGGGTCATGCAAAGAAATATCTTAGATAAGCTACCTCATTGGGGGTGTAAACCCTCTTACTCCCCAAGGAAAGTTTTTGTAGCTATGGTTTAAGCTAAGAGGGTGTATGCCCTTATACTTCTCTTATCAAACCCTTGTTTAACCAATAATATGAAGCATAAAATGATGAAGACTATGGTGGGGGTGTATGCCTTTATACTTCCCACCTATCTCCTAACACAATAACCTTGACTTGAAACAAATGATAGCATAGAAGTAAAGACTATACCAATTCAAGGGAAAATGCTAAGATAATCCACCACGATAGCAAGAGAGAATCCTTCCAAGGCTAGTGCATCACATCCATCAACCAATCACCAAAATATAGCCATAAACAAGCGTATAAAAGACATAATTTTTCAAAGGTAGCGAAAATTTCCAACCAATGTCTTCTCACAAGAGGGAGAGTTATGTTAAAATGAGATCTTATGATCTCTTATTTATACAAAATGTCACCAAGGTGACTTGTCCACATATTTAGGGTTAAACCACAAGACTAGGGGTCAACAACCCTAATATTGACTCCTTAACAAAGTAATATTAAACAATTCATTAAAAATTCACTTTTGCACATAAGAAAAACTCTAATTCATATGGATGTCACCCCTTTAGGGGACGTTTTGGCACAAAGAGGAGGTTGTTGGTGATGGAGGAGAGTGGAGGGGCTTCCCAAAGCCATATATCAAGCAATAAGACCATTTCCTTCATGATTCCTTCAAAAATTCCATGTGGCATTGCATGTCACCTCACCACCATGCCCTAACCCCCTAGGTGATATCATGATAAAAAAGGAGACATATTGTCTCTCCTATGAACAATGTTTGGCATGTGGGGGCTAGGCTACATTGTCCAAGTCATCTCCAAGGCCTTTCAAGTTTGATCTTTCTCATCCGGCATGCATGCCCTTGGAATCCACTTGTGGGCTTCAAGCCCCATAAAATCCCAAGCTAGGCTTGTTCTTCCAAAATTGTCCACCAACTAAATATTGCAAAGACAAATAAGCACGCCCTCCGAGGATCTCAAGTCATAACATCATGATAAGTGAATCCAATCAATAAATGAGCCACCTAAGCATGTGCATCAAATATCACTACATCAAACAGTTAATTTCTCAAAGACATTACGTGACTTATCAAACTTGAATATGGGAGGGTTGACGAGGTGTCCTATTGGGTAGATCTTTCCCCAGGTCAAGGAAAGTTTCCAAGATTTCCCTCTCTAACCCATGTAAAGTGGGTGAGGTGGTTGGGGTCAAGACTCAATGGGCATAGGGGTCATGACAGACAAGAGTTCGTAGTGTCTCATTCATGCGTGCCTTTGTAGAGGGTGTGTGGTACCTTCGTTCGCAATTCATTTTTTCCAAGCCCATTATTTTCCATTCTTTCATAATTTTAAGGAAAGTTTGAAGGCCATTGCCTTGGCGTGGTGTCCAGATAATGGCAACGCCACCCACAAAAACCTATTGGAAATGAGAAGGTCAGCTCATGATGAGACCCCCTTTCTCTCAGTCATGCAACTGAGAGCCATTACCCTGGCTTGGTGACCAAATGATGGTAATTTCATACCACTAGATATTCATGCATGTGATAGGTCAGCTAGTGATGAGACCTTGTATCCTTCAACTAACCTTTTAAGCATTTTAATCATATTTCATTGTGGGTGCCCCTTTACTCAAAGATAAGTGTTTCATTTCTTTCTTGGGTGATCCTTGGGTGAAACATATAGAAGGTTCATACATAGGCTTTTATCTTTTACCCAACATTAGTCCCTATGGGCCTTTATCCCCTTCTTCCCATAGAATAAGGGACAACCCCTTCTTGGGTCAGTACACCCTAAAATCCCAAGAGATAAGGAAATGGGGGGGAACAATAATGGAAAGTGGTAAGTATGTTCGAGAATGGTACGATGGCTCTTCAAGGGAGTTCCTAATAGAAAACCCATCCCCAAGGAAGACCACTTACTAGGGCACAATGTCAACCACCGAGGTGAAGCGGGGGAAAATGCGTAATGTCCAAGATATATCATGAAATCTAGAGCAATCTAAGATACAACATACTCAAATGGCTTAAATATTGAAATGATTCTCACCATAATATTGACTTGTACCTCATGGAGCAAGGCCCACTGCCTTTTGGAATCCAGCTGATGTGGTGGATTCCATATGAAAATATGTGACCTTTGTGGTGGTGAGAAAGGTTTCCAACTGTGGAAAAGGGTATTGTTGGTCATGTAGTCTCTTGGCACTCCATATATGAAACCTGAGGGCCTCGAGACATAATATCCTTAGTTATCCACAAAATGGGGATAACAAGAATCATTTATCTAGTACCAAGTCGATGTTAAGGGAAGATGATAATGGGCATCCAAATAGACAAACAAACTCCAATTGAACAATCCAACCATTAAGCAACAAAACTCAAGAAACCCTAGCCATCACCATCAGATAAATCACGAAAAGAATTATGGACAGTAAAAATAAAATCCATATGGGTGGATTTTCAAATTTTTGATAACCCATGAAATGATCAAACGACTTCACCATTGTCTTGTTTGAATTTGAGTCTTTTCTCTAATCCAAAGATCAGGAAACCAATAGCTCTGATACCATGTTGGAACAAGGATTGAATGCAGAGGACAAAAAATATGAGAGAAGCAGTGGTGTCAAAAGACATTGTAGCACTGAAGCATGAATCACTTAATGAGAGCGAGAATAGATCTCCCGAGATGATTTAAAAATATGAGATGATAATAGACCGATCACTAAGATCGTCTACAAATAGGTTTGTTCATGGACCAAACTCAACAAACTCGGGTGAAGGTGGTTGCACCTATCCATAAAACATGGATCGTGAATTCATAAGTGGACATGGTCAACCAAGGGTTTAGTCAGTTGTCGACCTAAAGACTTGGTCGACCCATAGATCCAACAAGATGAGGTTATGAAGAAACCACATGTTCCAACAATGCATGTTACCCTTTCAACACGGATAATTGTTTTCAACAAAATATCCTTTGAATCCTTGGAATTATAGGCATGTGCGTCAATATATTATGAGGATGACCATGTGCCTTACCTTTTTTTATTTATTTCTAGTACCTATCATGATCACATTTTGGACATATCTATTTGTACGCATATTCAACTATGTATAAAATATTATCATTTGGACATGGGAGGTATGATATGTACTCAACACCCAACATTTTCTTTGCCTCTGCACAGTTATCAGGCAAGAAATTATCTCTCGGAAGTACATTATCTTTTATTAACTTGTAATGAGTGGGAAATATAAATGTACATTGTCATTAAGCATGCATAAAATCAACCATTTTATTCCATCATTGTGTAACAAGATTCCTTAAAAAATTAGGGGACTTAATGGTTGTTTACCTCAAAATCTCCAAGAAACATGCGTCTGACATACCATACATTGCTTTCAAGTTGTATAGTAATATTTTTGTCCCTAGTTGGGTAGACCTTAACCCCCCAAAGAGAGGGGTTGTGGAAATATATTTTAGGATTTTGAATAAGGTATTGATGACATCAATGTTATCCCCCAGTTCATTTTGTTGGAATGAATGTAACAACATTCCCTCCATGGGTTGGGTATCTCATAAGGAATCATCCATACCAACCTCTATATCATTTCATTCATCCCCAACATATTAAGAACTAGTTTTATTGTAGATATTTTGAATTGGTGACTCAGGACGTTGTGGGAATTGAATAGGTGGTTGATTCAACCATGCTATGTATGCTTTCTCTTCGATATGTTCTCATTTAATAGAAAGATCATCACTTGACATTGTAGTGGGGTGTAATGGTAGATGACAGACAAGTCGTGTAACACCCATGTTTCCCCCAACTTGTAATTATTCATGTTAATGATTTTCATGCCATGGCATGCAAACAATGTAAATGTATTATTGTAACTACCAACTAGCTAATTGTGTGGTGAATCCTTGAGTACTGGCCACACTACTACCAAGGGAAAGAATGGGAAACCTAGAGAGGGTTTCGTTATGCTAAGATGAATCAATGCCCCTTTGCTGAAATAATTGAATTGGAAATAACAAATTATTTCCCTTAGCTCCAATCTCAAGGAAAATCATTTAATGAGGGAAGATTGGTGGTTGAGAAACCAACCACCCTCAATGAATGAGAGTATGGAGGTATGATTGGTATAGAAGTAAGTGTCATCCAGAGAATAGTAGGAAGGGGGGCAGGCATAGGTTCCCATGATTGACCCACGGGTGCCTTCTAACATAAGGAAGGGGGACAGGCTGAGAACCTTCCCAGGCGATTGCATGCAACGAACGTAGGAAGGGGTAGGAGGGAGAGGAAGAAATCGGTCACAAGATAGGTTTGAGAACCCAAGAACCCATCTTGAGTTGAGATGGTCATGAGCTTGATGGTGGAAAAGCATGTGAAAAACTTCAAAGAAGCTCACGCTAGGAGAGGTGAGCATAGAGAATTCCTTTGTCATATCATGGCTTGGCACATGGGTGGTTTGTTGCCAAAGTGATTGAGCACGTAGAGCCTATGGTAGGGTGGAAAGGTGTGCACCCACAATCAGTTGGTTGGCTATAATATATAACAGATAAGTATCTTCCACCCTGTGTAAATTATTTGAAAGAAAAGGAATCATGCTTGTGATGGTATGGTAAGTGTATACGTGTTTTATGGCTTGTGTAACGTCCTTTGGAAAGTTATTACACTGGTAGAATAATGTATCTGTATAAAATTGTACATGTAGTGCATATCTGAACAGGGAAGTCCTGCCTTTTACTTGCAGGATTAATGAATTGTACAACGGTTTCCTCTTATGAATGAAAGTGTATGTTCATGCCTCCTGTGTATGCAGTAGAGAGTTTGTTGTGGTGTGTTGTCTAGGAAAAGATAGGCAGGCAGATTAGCTAAGAGACCCATAATAGGTATGAGAGGAAGAAGTACTTTGACCTTCCTCCTAGAAGGGATGAAACTGTCACCATAATTGTGGTTTGAGATAGGTCTCTTTGTAATGTGGGTAGCCTTAATCTATGGTGAAACCATTATCCTGGTGTCGGCATCATGCAAAAGAAAAACTCTAACCTCACCTAAATGGAAAAGAAAGAATGGCATAGCGGTTTTGGGGCAAGGTGAGTATTCAAGAAGGTCTGGTAAACCTGAAGAAGGGGCCTTGAAGAGTCCCTAGAAAGGATAATTCCAAGATCAAACTATTAATTGAATGAAGAACCCTTAAAATTTTACTAGGACCTGATTTTGGACTGATAACCTAGAGAAATTCAATGTTTTAAGCTTAAAGTAATCACATCCATTCATTCGACAACACGAATATATCTTGGCCCTCCCTCGGAGCAGGTTATGGTTCCAGGAGATGAGGTATCATGAGCCAACCAGGACCATTGATCTATTGAGGAGTGACTCTGAGAGATAATTGAGACCATTGGAACTCCCTGTGGTGAGCAACATCGTAGTTAGATGATTAGAGTACCCTTAGTTTAGGTACTACGATGGGGATATTTTTGAGGGATATTCTGGATTGTTGGATCCTTTATGGAGATCTCATAGGGGAATTCCAATCAGAGTATTCCTGGAGACCCGGAGTGGAGGCACTCTGATGAGGAAATTCCGACAGACGATATGGGTTGTTGATTGACGACGACGCGAGAATCAATCCTAGTCGTCAATTCATTGCGGGCCCTACCAATTCTCTTAGTGAATATTGACAAAGGGGAGTGACATCAGGGTGACAGAGGGGCTAGCATGGTGGTTAGTGTGTTATGGGTAGGAAAATTTGTTGCACCTGTTTAGACAAGATGAGTGCATCAAGAGTGGCGTGTATGCCACATCAAGTCCATGTGTCAAACGATGGTTATGCCATGTGTCAGGGTACCTTGGCCTATTGAGAGAGTGGTCATGACATGATATGAGTGCCACATGTCTCACCTGTGTGATATATTTTGTGTCCCTTAGGTTGACACGTGGTGATATTTGATTGGCTTATGGGCCGAGTGTGGCATAGGTGGGTGAGAAGGGCCTTAAAAACTCCGCTTGAACATTAATCATTAGATCTAAGCATCAAAATATCTTGGTTGTTCATCGGAGAGAGATGATCGAAATGAGTGGTGGTCCCTTTGGGGAAGGAACTCCAATGGGATTACTTTGAGGGATGACCAAGACCGTATATTGGCAAAAGGAATATTATATCATAGCCATTGATTTTGAGCTATAATCTTGCGAACTGAGGAGGGTCGTACGCTTTACGATGATGTGTCAAATTCCAATTGGCCCACGTGGCATACAGATATTGGTCCACCTGTAATGCAGGAATTGTGCCACATTTCAAGTAGAATCGATTTCTTATGCAGGACCTTGTAATGTCTTTTGAGTGCCACGTGTCACGACCAGGTGACCGAGCCACATTTCCAAACAAGTGGCAACTAGTGTGTACAGAGGTGGACGCATGTCAATTTTCAATTCATATGATAGGCCTTATACGTGCCACGTCGATTTCATACCTGGAGACAGGTGTCTTAACCCTTACCATTAAATATCAAGTGAAAAGATCCTGACCATTCATCATAGGGTGATATTTAGAGTCGGTTACGAAGATAAAATCTGACAAAGGAACTCCAAGATGAAATCTTGGTCGTCATTCTACCAATATCAGTGGGATACAATTGATGATCTCGATCGTTGATTTTTTCGCTAAGAGCTCAAGAGGATGACATGGAGGATGCTTGTGTCGAGCATAGAAAGTGCCACATGACATAATGATTTGGCATCTGTAGGTGTACATTTATGAGAAATATGAGTTCCATGTATTAGGTGGCTATGGTGCCACGTGTCATGTAGAGATGACATCACGTGCCAAGAGGATTTGGGAACATGTAGGTGAAAAATCTGAGGGAACATTTGAGTCGTTGATCGCAGAGGCCTGCAACAAAATGACAATCATTGTTCTGTTGAAGGCTCTACAAGGTACTCCAACATGAGGGACTCTGAGAGGTGATCATAGTCATAGTTCGGTGAATAAGCTGAGATGTGATCTTTGTGGGTCCTACTTGGTTGAGGAGAAAAGGGGTTAAAATAATTAGAAGTTAACCGTCGTGCAGGTAAAGACCTTGAAGCATCCAGAGCCATTGATTAACTGACCCAAAGATCCTTCGGATCTGTCGGGGCACGTATGGTCAGAGTATACAATCGGAGTGGGATATAGTCCCATGGAAAGGGCACTCCGACAAGAGGGGACCGAAAGAATTAGAGCCATCGATTTAGAGAATGGGATGAGGGTCTGATATGGCAAGGATCAAAGGGTCGGGTTGCAGATGCCACGTTAGTTCCGCGTCATATGGCACAAGTGACAGGAAGCCACGTGGATGCCACATGGAAACGAAGTTACGTATGATTAAAGAAGACCCAAGAAACTTTAGAGGGCCATAACTTTTGATCCAGAGCTTGGTTTTGTGCATGATGACAGTCGTTGGAAATCTCTTGACAAGTAGAATATGATGGTTCCCTCGTGAAATGTTTCAAGGTGATTGAGGAAAATAAAATTTTCGATACCCCATCCCTTAAAAGGGTACTTAGGGGGTTGGGTACGTTACAAAGTGGTATCAAAGAAGGCTACAACACTAGGCCTAGATGGGATAGAGATCAGTCAAAGGACATGTATAATAAGGCAATGATGAGCCTCTTTAAATAATTTATGTGTGTTAAAAGCTTGTTTATTATCTGCATTATCTCCTTGAGGAGAAGGACTTCATATTGAAACTTTTATGTTGTTTTAAATTTTTAAAATAGAAATCTTAACATGATGACTACAGCAGAAGGATTAAATTATTGACTAGGTGGAGTGATGGATATTCCTACAGAAGTTGGAATGTGTTGATAAGCACTTAGGGTAATACCTGAATGTGAATGACTGAAAATGGTTGAACCCTATTATAAAGCTACATGAGATATGGGAATGAATGAGCTGAGCTGATTTGCTCAAGTGTAGTGTTGTCTATCCATTGGATAGACAGAGCCTCTTACATTTGTGGTGAATGTGTATGTAAGGGTTAATACCCTTACAAAAAATTTCCTTGTGGTTAAAGGAACTTAGTATGGATTGATAGAATCCTTAGTAGTATTAACTCCTACTTAAATAAAAGACTAAACCCTGTATATGAAATTCCTCATGATATGAGGACTGATGGAAAAAAAATTGTCGGTTTTCTTGACCTGTACTAAATGAAACCTATAATTGGGACAACCTATTTAAGCAAAAGAAAAAGGATTCCTTTGGATTGTCGATAGTCCTCATAAAGGAGGTGAAATGGCTTGAACATATGATACAGTTTATGAGCTCATGGTTGTACAAAGAAATATGCACACCTATTGTCTTAAGTACTTACTTATGCATGAAAGTGTAAGATGTGAATGTGTTGTAATGCATATGAAAATGAGTGAGCATGTATAAAACATGCATATAAACTTGTAATAATCTATGGTTGGTTGTAGACTGTAGTCTACTGATTGGGAATTGTGATTGATAATGACCCAATGTTAGTAGGAAAAGTAACAATGTGAATGAAATGTTGCTAATGCTATTGCTTATTGCCTTATGAAGATAAGGTTGTAATGACTAATGAAAGGCTGACGTAAAGTCTGATAAAGGAAATACTGGGGCATTTCGAGATGACCAATGGGTCAAGTTGACATCCAGGGGTGAATGGAATCCACATAAATATGGCTTGGTAGGATCAAGTGGTCGTGAGAGAAAGTCTTAAAAAAAAAAACTTCCATTGTAAAAAATCTGTTGACCAAGCCAGATTTGAGGCATGAAGAGAAGTTGGCATTGTTATTTGGATGCCTTGGATAATGAAATAATTACCTATTTGTATTTTCCTCTACATTGTCAAAGAAAGCAATAGGGTTGTGATAGTGCCTTTAAGTGTTCATGTGAATGATTATGATCAATCATGAGTTAAATAATGGTTTGAAGCATGAAAGGAAGTTCAATTTGGGAATTTTACTGCCCTAGGTAATATTGTAAATACCTAGTTGTATTTTTGAATTATAAATGCTTTTATAGCAGTTGGGCGAGAGTGACTTCTTGATCGTTATTTCCAAGAGAGAAGGAAACATAATAATGAGTACCGTATAGGAGTTTCCATATGAATGAATGTAAGAATCCCATGGAGGAATGGCATGGAAGTTTGGAATGTCAATTTGTGTGAATGACATGGAAAAAGGGTGCAGGTAGTGAACTTGCATGTTGAATATCTATGTATTTAAGTGGATGCTTGAATGCATGGAATGAATGTGTTATAGGGCTACCTAGTTTGAAGGCAGAAAAGAATGTGTCTGTGAGACTAGCCATGTGGATGGTTGTAATTTCTCTTTAAAGAAGGTTGATATTCAAATCAGATAAACATAAATGAATAATGTGAAATGTGCAAGAAAGGCATATGCATAATATATGGGTATATGTATACTAAAGGTAGGATATGACTGCCTGAATAAGTGAAATGTAATGCAAGAATTACACTTTCTGGGATTGAATAAATACCATGGATGCATGGATGACACTATTTTGAAGAGTCGTGATTGTTTTGCTTTGAATAATAGCTTGAGGGGGAGGTATTTCATCTCCTTAGAGAAAGCTAATATGTAATAAAGAAGGAGCAATGAGAAAAAAAGCTCTATTATTATGAGTAGAAGAAAATATGAATTTGCCTTGAAAATTACACACAAATGACTATGAATAATCATTAGTGAGATGACTTTAAAGTAAATATGTAGGTGGTTGAGTGCATGGTGAATTAAAGTAAAATAGAATAATGTGCATGTGTGGATGTGTAAATTGACTGCATAATAGAGATGCATGTTGATAATTCCTTATGGAATATTGGGTGAATCCATGAAATAATAAGTTGAAGATTACTCTAGATTGAGGTCATTCTGGATGGTATTGGATATGCAACAAGAGGGGTTGCATGTTGAAAAATTTCCCTATGGAGGAACTATGCAAATATTCTTTCAAGACAACAGAATCATAACATCAATAATTGCTAAGAAATTAGGTTGTAGGCTACAAGCCTATCTATATAAGAATCATGGATTACATTCTAAAACATAATGCATGAATGAAAGACTAACAAATAAAGGTTAACCAATCTAATTTAGTGAATGTGAAGAATTCACAGGTTCATAATTCAGGGTGAACAAAAATCTTGTTGTTGTAGCATGTTGAATTATCTAAGAAGGTCAAGGTGAAACTAACCAAGACTGCCTAAGGAAAAGAGTAGGAAGATCCCAACAGGGGATAGACTACAGAAGCAAAGAAGTAGGAAAGGAGGAATACTTTTCTTACTTTAAAACTCTGAATTTATTAATAGAGTTGTAAGCCTTAAAAGAAATAGTTGTGAAAACAAGTACAATTGGTGAAAGGAAAATGAACAAATGAGTATGAGCTTAGTTAAAACCATGAATGTGCAAAGGCAGTGAGACCTTGGGAATACTTCAATCAAGCTGAAAGTCTCCTAATTATGCAAAGGAGTTGGAAAGAGGGAAGATTCCCTTAACCCTTTACTTGTTATGTAATTTGTTTCTCTGGGGTGAGAAGTTGATATGTTGTTGTGTGTGAGTGTTTTAGCATGGGAATGCTAATAACTATGTGATTGTAGAGACAACTAAAAGTTTAATTGTATTTGGACTCAAGAAAACATTGAGGATAGTGTCATGGAGTGCATTTAGATATTCTAGGATATATCTAAAAACGTTTATTGATTTAAATACTATGGTACATGCATTTTTATTTAACATGAAAACTAAAATAATTGTGGTTATGAGGGTGGATGTTGTGTGTAGGAAAATATTGGGGTTGTTGGGGAAAGACAATTGCCAATGATGGACAGCCTCAAGTAGAGGAAGAATACAAGAAGTTTGTTGTAAAAAAAGGGTTGATGAAAGGACCTTAGGAGTCCCCTTAGAGCACCACTGATGAGGTAATATCATAAAGGTGTTGGCAGCCAGAACAAGTATAAAAGTATTCATGCATATGAGGAATATGGTATGAAGGGATTGGGTAAGAATCCCTTCTAAAATGTTCTATTATTTTAATAATATGTAAATGATTTTGAGTGACTAATGTATGCCTTTGATACCCAAGAAGGGTATGATTAAGGAAATAAGATAGCCTGAATGATGGAGGTATGGACCTCTGGAAATCAAGGATGGTTAGGATCCTTGCAAGAAAATTCATGAAAAAAGGTGTCGTAATTGTATTGACAGATTGGGAATGATTGGGAACAAAAGTGCTCATAAGAAGCACATTAATTGAATGCACTGAAAAAGTGCATGATTGCATGAATAGGCATGAATAAGAATAGACATTATGGAAGAAGGATCTTCCATTACTTTACTAAAGTTGTAGAATAGTAAAAAAGAGAATTAGGTGACCATGAGAATTGGAACCCTGGTTACCCATAAAGAAGGAATGCTTAAATGCATTTATATGAAATTTTAATTTCATAAAATGTATGTCGATTTGAGGTCATGATCAATTTAAAGAAGGAAACAAAATCATGTTGTAATAATGAATGTGGATAGATAATCCATATGGTGAAAGGTTGGTTGAATTCCAACACACCATGGTAGAATGCCTATATGAAAATTAACCAATATGAAATCAGTGCAGGGGTGCATTGTGTGTGAATGTGACCATAGGAATTGGCACATTGATTGAATTTTTTTTATGTTTGAATTGTATTTGGAAAAATTTTGGTATGTTGGAATGATGCAGGTCAAAGGAATGATATGTTTCCTTCTACTATATATCATTGAATGGATAACTATGATTTGATTGTTAGTGTGAAATTAAAATGTATGTGCATGATAACTAACTATTTGTTTGGTTGTGTGAAGATGGAATTGCAGGAAAAAGGGTCTTGGATATGGAAATGTTGTAAGCCCATGAGGAATACCAATGCCTATTGAGCCAAACTATTATGAGAAGGAAGATCTCATGCTTATGAAATCTGGTTCCAATATGGAACAAATTTGAAAAATAGAAAAGTGAAACAGAAACATGTGAGATTACAGGTCCGTCCTAAAGGGACAAATGATGGTTGTCAAGATGGAAAGCATGGAAAAGGATATTATTGTCACGGGAGGACTTTGTGATAAGCCATGATCTCCAAAGACAATGTTGTGTTGTGGTAACACAGGCCGAAGGGACGCTTTCAATAGAGAAGACAAAGGGACGCCTCGATAAAGAAAGCTTGGGGGAAACTTCAGCTGTAAGACTTGGCGAAGTCTCTGAAACTCTTCTTGTTAGAGAAATCCTTGGAAAGCAAGATGGATCACCTGAGGGATTTCATAGTAGAGAAGGGGATGTTTGAGCCTGAGCCGGGAGGGTGAGTGACTGCAAGGAAGGGGATACTTCAAGATCATGTGAAAGACTCTAGGGAGTGTTTGATTTGGATCATGAGCACAATGGGTATGTCAAGAAAAAACCGTGAACCAACTTAATGAGAAAACCATAAGGATGCAGACCCATGTAATTGCACAGATAATTATTTTGTTGATAACGATATTTTTCATTGAGTTTGAATGGTAATGAAATGTTTATGTATGAAATTGTGAATTAATATTCTTTCTATCTAATATTGTTGTGGATAGGTGCTAAATGCCAAGAGTCTAGAAAGGACCAGACAAAGAAGAGGAACTATGTTGCTAAGGCAGTTGAAAGATGAAGCCATGGCTAGTCTTGTTGAAATGTAAAGAACACTGAGGATGGTGTTCCTTTAAGGGGGAGAGGATTGTAACACCCATGTTTCCCCTCGCTTGTAATTATTAATGATTAATGATTTACATGCCATGGAATGAAAACAATGTAAATGTATTATTGTAACTTCCAACTAATTGATTGTGTGATGAAGCCTTGAGTACTGGCCATGATACTACCAAGGGAAAGAGCGGGAAACCTAGAGAGGGGTTTGTTATGCTAAGATGACTCAATTCCCCCTTGTTGAAATAATTGAATTGGAAGTAATAGATTATTTCCCTTAGCTCTGATCTCAAGGAAAATTAGTTAATGAGGGAGGATTGGTGGTTGAGAAAAAAAGCACCCTCAATGAATGGGAGTATGGAGGTATGACTGGGATAGCAACAATTGTAAGCCAAATAACACCAAGAAATACCTCACGGGTTCCCATGATTGACCCAGGGTGCCTTTTGACAGAAGGAAGGGGGACAGGTTGAGAACCTTTCCAGGAGATTACTTGCAAGGAACACACGAAGGGGAAGGAGGGAGAGGAAGAAATTGGTCACGAGACAGGTCTCATAACCCAAGAACCCATCCTGAGCTGAGATGGTTGTGAGCTTGATGTTGGAGAAGCATCTAATAAACCTCAAAGAGTCCTAAGCTAGGTGAGGTGAACATAGAGAATTCCTTGGTGGTATCATGGCTTGGCATAGGGTGTCTTGTTGTTGAAGTGACTGAGCACGCAGAGCCTATGGTGGGGTGGAAAGGTGTGCACCCACAGTCAGTTGGCTAGCTATAATTTGTAACAAATAAGTATCTTCCACCATGTGTAAATTATTTGAAAGAAAATGACTCATGCTTGTGATGGTATTGTAAGTGTATAAATGTTTTATGGATTGTGTAACGTCCTTTGGAAAGTTATTATACTAGTAGGATAATGTATATGTATGGAATTGTACATGTAGTGCATATCTGTGCAGGGAAGTCTTGCTTTTTACTTGCATGATTAAGGAATTGTACAAGGGTTCCCTATTATGAATGAAATTATATATTTGTGCCTCATGTGTATGCAGTAGAGAGTTTGTTGTGGTGTGTTGTCTAGGAAAATATAGCCAGACACATTAGCTATGAGACCCATAATAAGTATGAGAGTAAGAAGTACTTTGACCTTCCTCCTAGAAGGAATGAAACCGTCACCATAGTTTTGGTTCGAGATAGGTCTCTATGTAATGTGGGGAGCCTTAATCTATGGTGAAACCATTGTCCTAGTGTGGACATCGTGCAAAAGAAAAACTCTAACCCCGCCTAAATGGAAAAGAAAGAATGCCTTATTGATTTTGGGGTAAGTTGAATATTCTAGAAGGTTTGGTAAACCTACAGAAGGGGTCTGGAAGATTCCCTAGAAAGGATCATTCCAATATCGGACTATTTGAAGGAAGAACCTTTAAAAATTTACTAAGACCTGATTTCGGACTAATAACCTAGAGAAATTCAATGTTTTAAGCTTAAAGGAGTCACATCCATTCATTCGACAACACAAATATATCCTGGCCCTCCATAAGAGTAGGTTATGGTGCTAGGAGATGAGGTATCCCGAGCCAACCAGGACCACTTATCTATCGGGAAGTGACTCTGAGAGATAATTGAGACCGTTGGAAATCCCTGCGGTGAGCATCATCATAGTTAGATGATTAGAGTACCCTTAGTTCAGGTACTACGATGGGGAGAGTTTTGAGGGATATTCTGGACTGTTGGATCCTTTGAGGATATCTCATAGGGGAATGTCAGTCGGAGTATTCCTAGAGACCCATAGTGAAGGCACTCCAATGGAGAAAGGCCGAAAGACGATATGGGTTGTTGATTGATGACGACACGAGAATCAACCCTAGCTGTCAATTCATTGCGGGCCCTATCAATTCCCTTAGTGAATATTGAAAAAGGGGAGTGACATCAGAGTGACAGAGGGGCTAGCATGGAATTTAGTGTGTTACGGGTAGAACAATTTTCCGCACCTGTTTAGACAATTCGAGTGCATCAGGGGTGGAGTGTATGCCACGTTAATTACACATGTAGAACAATGGTTATGCCACGTGTCAGGGTACCTTTGCCTATTGAGAGAGTGATCATGACACGATATGAATGCCACATGTCTCACCTGTGTGGTAGCTTCTATGTCCCTTAGGGTGACGCTTGGCGATATTCAATTGGTCGATGGGCCAAGTGTGGCCCAGGTGGGCAAGAAGGGCCTTAAGAACTCTGCTTGAACATTAGTCATTAGATCTAAGCGTCAAAATATCTCGACCGTTCATTAGAGAGGGATGATCGGAATGAGTGTTGGTCCCATCGGGGAAGGAACTCCAATTGGAGTAATCCAAGGGATGACCAGGACTATAGATCGATGAAAGGAAGATCAAATCCTAATTGTTGGTTTTGAGTTATAAGCCTGGGAACTGGGGAGGGTCGTATGCCCGACATTGATGTGTCAAATTGCAATTGGCCCATGTGGTAGACGGAGATTGGTCCACGTGTCACACATACATTGTGCCATGTGTCAAGTAGAATTGAGTTCTTAGGCAGGACCTTGTAATGGATTTTGAGTGCCTTGTGTCATGACTAGGTGGCAACTAGTGGGTACAGAGACAGATGCGTGTTGATTTACAATTCGTAGGACAGGCCTAATACGATCCACGTTGGTTTAATACATATGGACATGTATCTTAAACCTTATCGTTAGATCTCAGGTGAAGATATCTTGACCATTCATTGTAGGATGCTATTAAGAGTGGGTTACGAAGATACACTCTGATGGAGGAACTCTGAGATGAAATCTAGGCCATCGCTCAGCCAAGAGCGATGGTATACAATGGACGATATAGATCGTTGATATTTTTGCTAAGAGCTTAAGAGGATGATGTGGATGGTGCCATGTGTTGATCATAGAAGGTGCCACTTGACATAGTGATTTAGCACTTGTAGGTGGACTTCTATGAGAAATATGAGTGCCATGTGTTAGGTGGATATGATGCCACGTGTCATGCAGAGATGGCATCATGTACCAACAAGATTTGGGCACATGTAGGTGAAAACTTCGAGAGAATAACTGAACCATTGATCAGAGAGGGATGCGACGAAACGAAATCCATTCTTCTGTCAAAGGCACTACAAGGTACTCCAACAGGAGGGACTCCAATAGGTGATCATAGTCGTAGGTCATCTAATAGGATGATATGCCATCTCTATTATCGATATTTGTGGGTCCCACTTGGTCGAGGAGAAAAGGGGTCAAAAGAATTAGGTGTTAATCGTTGTGTAGGTAAAGACCTGGAAGCATCCAGAGTCATTGATTAACTAACCCCGAGAGACGTCAGATCTGTCGGGGCATAGTTTGTAGGAGTATGTAGTCGGAGTGGGATACAATTCTGTGAAAAGGGCACTTCGACGAGAGGGGCCCAAAATAATCAGAGCCATCGATTTAGAGAATGGGCCGAGGGTCTGATAGGGCAATGATCGGAGGGCTAGGTGGCTTATGCGACGTCAATGTCATGTCAAATGGAACAAGTGACAGGTAGCCACATGGATGCCACATGGAAATGAAGTGATGTATGATTAAAGAAGACCTGAGAAACTTTAGAGGACCATAACTTTTGATCCAGAGCTCAGTTTTGAGCATGATGATAGTCTTTGGAAAGCTCTTGACGAGTAGAAGACAATGGCGCCCTCAAGAAGAGGTTTCGAGATGATTGAGAAAAAATGAAATTTCGATACCTCATCCCTTAAAAGGGTACTTAGGGGGTTAGTTGCGTTACAAGTCACTCATTGTCAGAATCTTGATTGTAAAAATATTGAACATTACATCAATAATATTAGTAACACAATGCATTTAGTATGCTCAAACATTATACCAAACATTTATTAGAAGCATGGAATTTTTTTTCCCAATAACAAACATGCAACCAACCACTTTATAAAACAAATGTCAATTTAAGAAATACATTTACATTAGTTCCATTTAAAATTTAAAGTTACAATTACTCAATCATCGTTTTCTTACACTTGAAGGGGTGTCATAAAAGAGATCCAATTCATGGTGTAATATTTTTGACCCAATCTATTTGCTATAAGATGACATGTTACAACTAGTAAGGTAAACCAGCTGTCCATTTTCATCAAACATCTTCCTATGGTATCTTTCTCTTGATAAGAGCTTATGGAATTTTGGGACTACTATATTATCTTGCGCATCCGAACTCAACCCTAAATCATGATCCTGCAAAATTCAATGAACAATTATTCAACTGCATGTGCATACATAACATAATTTTAATGAGATAATTGAATTATAAACAAAATCTAGACTTACTGCAATCGGCGGGGGAGAACTTGAAACACTTGCAACGATATGGAAGGAGTTGGAATATAAAGAATTGGCCATTTGATATTACACTTTTTTTCCTGTATTTGAGCCAAAACCATCATCTTGGGAAGTATAGAACAATCTAACTTCAAATATAATTTCGAATGACTTTTACAAGTTAACAATGCACATAATTATATTATGACACCCTGGTGCATCTGTAAATAAAAAATTCACCAATACACTAAATCATGAGAGGCATTGAAGTGTGACCTCTGTTATAGACTCCGCAAAATTTAAATGTGGATGTTTGCATTTTAATTTTGTGAATTAAATTGTTTGTCGGTGTATTTTTACTTAAACACCACATTGGTTCTATATAAACTGTATAACAAAATGATGAAGTTACAAAAAAAATAGTGTGTGTTTATCATCAATGTGCCAAAATATAAAACGAAAAAATGAGCGGACATTTCAGTTGTTATTGCCTCCACAAAGCAACACCTCCGCAAAATATAAATGTGGATGTTTGCATTTGCATTTTGTAGATTAAATTTTTTTCAATGTGTTTTTACATAAACAATGCATCAGTGTGCTATATACTATATAGCACACAAGGAAAGTAAGTTACAAAAATAAAAATAAAATAAACAATGTGTGAATTTATTATCAATGCGCCAAAGCATACAACGAAAAAATGATCAGGAGTTTCACTTTTTCTAAATGTGTGGGTTTATAAATGAAAACCTTATTCATTATTTCATTCTTTTTCCAAAATTTAAAGTGGATATTTATGCAAGAGAGATTTACCAGCAAAGACTTCGGAGTGGGTGGATTGTTTTGAAGAGACAAATTCGAAATGTATCATCATAGGTCACATACAAATATGCAAAGGAGAAATTTCAGGTATGTTGTTTCATTCAATTAATCATCTTAATCTTTCCCCTATTTGATTCAAGCAATTTTTAGTGCATTCTCAAAAAATAAAAGGGTTTCATAGTTAACTTTGATATTGGAAGCCTTGGCTTCCTTGTTGTTTCTCTTTATTTCCCTCTCTATATTTCACAACGAGAATTTTTTAAGCAATATATTTTTATAGGGTTTATTTACTTATATATGGGGTGTTTGGTATCCATTGCAATGGGAACACTCATTGCATTATATCCCAAACGAGTATGTTTTTTTTTTGTTTGTTAATTTGTGCAGGACCTGCGATTAACCTGTGGCTTGAGAAACCGCGACTCAGGGGCATCTAAGCCGTCAAAATCACCCGGGGATCGCACCCGGCCTGAGCCACACCAACCCTTAACATGGTTGGATTTTTTGTCCCCGCAGGTTTCGAACCGGTGACTTTAACATCACGGAGTGGCTTAACAACACACTCCGTCACCGACTGTCCTACACCTCGGGGACCCCAAACGAGTATGTTGCTATTGTTCTTTTTTTTTTTTTAATTCCTTCGTGGTTAATGGTGCGCATTGTACAAGGATAAAGCACTAGTGCACATATTTATGTCAACACCGCCACTAAATTTAAATTGTAAATAATGTTTTTTTTAAATGCCTTCATGGTTAGCAGTGTGCACTGTACAAGTATAGAGAATTTTTGGTGAGTTTAAAATGGAATTAATATCGATTTTAATATTGAAACCATCATGTTTTAAGTTTATTCACGGGTCGATGGTGTAGAATAAAAAATACTTAGGCACCAGTTCTTCTATTAATTTATAAAGCACTGTGTGAGTACAACAATTTGTAAACAAACATTTTCAAGTTTGTGAAGGCACTGTTATTATATACCAATGCATATTCATATGATTAATGCACAAGTGTAGGCCAATTTATTATACGCACCTATATCTTATTTTGTAAAAAAAAATCACAATTTTTATAACTGATGAATCCTAGTTTTTTCTTTTTTCAAGGAGATTATGAAAATTATAAGGAACAAATGAGGGGAAAACCAATACATGTCGGTAGGGATGTCCAAAAAAGTGTAGAAGGATATGGTAAAACAAATGAGCATAATCGCATTATAGGAGGAGCCATCCCAACAACAATGTCAATCAGAGTATTTAATCATTCATTTATTCTTTTATGTGCATTGAATTTAATTGTCACATGAAATACTAATATTCAATTGTTTTGTTGTAGAAAAGAAAAAAAAAATGGAGCCCATTCAGCACATAAGACGGGGCGATGAGGAATAAAAGGGTCGATCATAAACTTTGTGAGTTTTTACGTTTTCGACCTTACTTAAGATTTCATGTTTTTTGTGATCTTTATATTTAAATAACTAATTTACACTTGTCCATGGATGTCTCCTAATAGGTGATAACATATAAAGAGGAGCCAACCAATGAATTGATATACATTGGGTTAAGTATGGGTTGTGAGTATATGTTGAAGTATCAAAGTTTTATTGAACAATTTGAAAGTAGCTATGTTGTTTAACTTCCCTTGTTTTATAATTAATGGAACAACAAGAAACCTTTATATTAATTGTATCGATTTTGCTTTGTCACGACGTATTAAACATGCAGGAAACAAAGTGTGGACTGCAACCAATAGAAGATATTTTGAGAGAATCCATGAAGCATGGCTTCAAAAGAATGTATATTGTTTATGTAAGACTTGCTACTATGGTACATTTTTTTATTTACACAATCATATATATTCTACTATATATAAATGTACATACACTTCTTACACTTTATTTCTATGTTTGTAAATGGAAGATCAAGAGACAAAACATAAAAAAACAAGCCAATAAAGAAAAAATTATGTGAAATAACCAAAGTTAACACCTACAAATGATGAAGAAATGAGGCATGTACGTAGCTTGAGAGATGACAAAAGTTCAAGTGATGAACAACAATCAATATACCTGAATGTTACTGCAAGTTGTATATTTTGGAATATTTCTCTGTGAAAATCAGGGATTTTGTTTAATGTACTCAACATATTGTCCCAATTGCATGAGGACATGTTACTAATAATTGTAACAATTACATATTGGTTTCATTTTGATTATTGTGGACCTTTACGTTGTTCGATTTTGTATGACGATGGGTCTCTTATTCATATATAATAATATGGGTTTCTTATTTTATTGCATTGTCAAATGTTATAAAATGTTGCATTGTTGATTAATTAATATGTGGATGATTTACATTGTTACAAATAACAGAGGTGTGATCCATTGGATAACACATTAATGTAATCCTTATATCAAATTGCAATAACAAAAATATAAAAAACAATATTGTTATAAAAAATATTTGATTTTGAGATGATTAATTCAAAATTTGTAAAAAGAACAATTAATTAAAATATTAACATATCAGTGCATTGTATTCTTATGAACTCACTAAACGATGCATGCCATAATATACAAAACGATGTGTTTTAAGGAATTTTATACAATACATGGTGGTATTAATGATGGTGTTTACAATGCCCGCAGGGGTGTAGACCGATTGGCAAGTGTTGTGTAAATGGAAAGAAATATATAAAAAGGTGGTCTCAAGTTCGGTTATCACCCTGATTTACTCGCACCCCATGCTTGCAGGTTGTATGGATGCACCTGGAGGTTATAAAGGTAGCAGATGGGAATCGACCCTGTGTCACGTGGGTATGAGAATCGTGAGTTGTTGATTCTGCCAGTACAAAAAAAAATGATGGTGTTTACAATACACATTGATGCTAATGTTGGTGTTTTAAATATACTATATGCATTGGTGCTTAGTAAAAAATACTAGCACTAACATCTCAGCTCGAATATTTGAAATTTCACTACCCTTCGATGCATAAGGTAATATAGTCACTCGTGCATACAAAGTATACAAGCACCGGTGTGCCATAAAAATAGAATGAATTGGTGCATAATATTTATAACAACACTAGTGCTACATATAAAACACAATATGAACGATGCGTACATAATCTCAAAAAACAATGGTGCTACATACAACAAAAGAATTTGAAACCAAGTCATAATAATTATAAGAGTACTAGTGTTGCATACAACAAAAAAAGGCAGAACCAATGTGTAATAATTGTAAGAGCACTGGTGCTTTGCAGTTTTATGTATGCACCAATGTGTATTTTGTAAGAGTGCATCAGTGTGTTTTATCAATACAAGTACTAACAAAAAAATCTCTCTAAAACCTCCACCTACCCAAATTTTTGTAGTTATATGGAACACTCGTTAAAGCCTTTGCTAAAACCTTCGCTAAAACCTTCGCCAAAACCTTCGCCAAAACCTCCTCTTCAATAATGAAGGTTGTGGTAGAGAATTTTTTGAATTTTTTTCCAAATCTTGTAACACTAAAAAGCTCCACAAAAACCTCTGCTACAAAGTGTTTTCCTTGTAGTGATTGCAAGTTCCTGCAAAATATACTCAAAGCACACAAGTTGAGGGTGAAAATGTTCATAATTTTAAATATTTGAAGACTACGATGGATAAATATGTGTTGTGTTATCCCTCGAGATGTTCCAGGTTGTCAATGGAAGGATGTTGAGGAACCCCAGGGGATAAGGCTCAGGGTGAGTCTTAAAGCCATGCTTGCAATAAGGTAAATTATGCAAAATTGGGTAAGTTTTTTTCTCTCTCTTTCAAAACTCTCGACCCTCAAACATTATTAGATAAGATAATAAAAACTCTCAGCTCCAAGAGGAATTTGTCCATGAGTCTTTCATACATTTTAGATTTTAAGGTGGGTGAAATGATGAATTAGAAGAAAAAAAACATAAACATATGAGGCACTGCAAAGAATGAATCTCATAGCTTATAGAAATAGAATAATTTGCTAAGAAATCAAGAATCCAGTAGTTCCAACACACATAACAGATCATTAAAATAGGTTTCAAATAGTTACACATATTCATATATTTAAACACATGGAAGTACCCTTTGCATATCGTTTAAACATATAAAGAAATGGCAAGAAGTGGTCATTTTTTAAGAGGAAATCACTTATATTCTATAGCCATACACCACACAGTTACAATGAATATGTTGCATAGCTTGTTCCTTCAACTTTTATTGATGGGGATATGATACAAGCAGCGAGATGAGATGGGTGGATTTTACAAGAGAAAATGCACAAAATAAGAATAATTACAGACTAAAACATAATGCAGGGGATGAATCTCATGAAGAATGTTGCCTTCACTATTTGTCTGTGCTTGAGGTTGGTGATCTAACAACCTTGGTTGTAGGAAAATATTTAATTCCCCAAAGTGTCGACCCTAAGAATGAGCTCCTTATCTTACATTATAGACCTCTTTGTTTGTGAGAAAACCACTCATTTAATCCAATACTACTTCTTGAAACTGGATACAGCTTGTCAATCTCTTGATACCACCTCTAGTTTTCCAATTAATTTTTCCTTATTTTTACTAGGTAAAAAATATGTTTTACCACTAGAGTTAACTTGTCGATGTTGTTGTTGGGTGTGTTCGCTTTGTCCAATTGAGCTTCTATCTAGATTTTTCTAGGTGGCTCAATTGGACCCTTAGTTGTTGCACTAGATGGGCTAAACCCTTTAACAGTTGAGGTCCATGGATGGTTGAAAGAACATCTAGTTGTTTCCTCTTAACCACCACTACTCCTCAATGTTGGACACCACTGGCCAACTATTTTAATATTCTTCCCAAGATTCTGCAGAGAGATGGTCAATTGATACAACTGCAGCTTAGGACAGATTATCAAATCTCCCTCTGCTCTCAAGTTTGAATTAATGATACCAAAGAGAGAAATGATCTCCTTCGCAAAATGTAGAACACACTCTCTAGACGTGTGTAGCCAAGATGGTTGATATTTCTCTCATGAGCGGAGAGAACGAGAAGGTGGGTCATTATCACACACCCAAACCCCTAAGTACCTTTTAGGAGATGGGGTATCATATTTTCACTTCTTATAATAATATTAAATCATCTCTATCACAACTATGTTGTCTTCCGCTTGTCAAGAGTTTTCCAATGACAATAATTTTGCTCAGAACTGAGCTCTGGATCAAGAGTTGTGACCTACCAAAGTTCTCATATTTGTGTAGGAAACACCTCTCCTATTGCCACATGGAATTCACGTGACCTCTCAATGTCCACGCCAACTGACGTGGTGACACCATGGTCTTGGTGCGGCTCTAGACTAGCCTTCCATTGAGGAACTTTGGTCCACAAAAACCTATAGCTATCATCGCTCGGACCTTATCCTAGCACACTCTTTGTTTTTCTCCGAAGATTATGGTATCAAGGAATATTACTTATCGATACCATCCATTAGGAGGTTGATAAATTCACACAGTCTCATTACCCCGAACCCAAGGTATCAAGGAATATTCCCTCTCCCCTCGATGAATGGTCTCGATGCATGAAAGACCTCCAAACCTACGGTTAGGATTCATTCAACACCTAAGGTTCATCTATCCAACTAGACCACACTCAACTCATCAACCAACTAAATATTGGCACACGTTATTCCACGGGTGCTCTTAGTCAGCATCAACTCACCCTTTTCTTCCGATTTGCTAAGTGGGACCTGTGATAATCAACAGTTGAGATTGAGTTTCGTTAAACACCTAGGTCACTACTGTCATAGTGCATCTATCTCTTGACCTGACATGTGGCTCAGTATATACTTGACACGTGGACCCATCACGTCTCGTCAGGTCACCATAGGGAGCTTAAACTCGCTTGGCCAGAGAACGAAAATTGTTTGTCTCCTATAAATCGATTAGAGTACTTAATTAATATTTCTCAAAAGTATCTCTCATGGTATTTAATTACTTAAATCTCATTAGGGATAATTATTCTCCACAACTGATTACCCTAGTAAACACATTCTTTTTACTTTTCCTAATAACTCTCACCTAGTAATTAATGTAGATTCATTTTCCCTCCATTTTCCATGGTAATGGTTTAGTGTTAGTTTAATTATCTAGATTACAACACATTATAATGCAATTAATTTAATTATATCATAAGATAATCAAATTAATTATAAAGTACCAAACTCCATCGTAACGTGGGGTATGCAAGATGGTCATTCAATTGACATGATCATGAAGAGTTGTCTCCATGCCAAGAATATACCAATCCTAGTGTAGGTTTTAAACCTTTACATTATATTAATGCACATACGAATTATTTATAAAATAGAAAGAAAATAATAGCAATCACACATAGCACTTGGAAATTTACCCTGGAAACCTTTAACAGGAAAAACCAACAAATGTTTAAAGCCACACCTCTAACTCTCGTTGTATTAAATTCACCATTTATAATACAATATATATGATTCTACAACATTCAAAAGCCATAATCCATTGACCTAGATTAGATTACAACCTTAATTTCTTAACTGGAATTAGAAAACCATTGGTCTAAAAACAATGTGTCAAAATCGCCCAAAACAGACAAAACCGTGTGCCAAAACTGTCCATTTTTTTTCCAAGGGCTTTTCCCTCGAACCCCTAGGAAGTGGGGGCCTATAGTGCCCCTCGAACCCCTAGGAAGTGGGGACCTACCATGCCCCCCTCATTTGTTCCTAGTTCAGTGCAACGTATAGCACTTGGGGATAATCATGCAAATAATATAACACATACCCAACATTCTCCCACTTGTTTTTTGCTTTCCATATAGGGAGCCTGAGGATTACATGATCAACAATTTAGGCTTCTCTACACTAAGCGAAATTCTCAATGCTTACAAAGTTTGTCAATGACTCTGAAATATTATTCAAATTGTCAACCTTCACCAACAATACCTTCTTGTCTTCAACCATATCTCTCACTGAGTGATACTAAACATCAATGTGCTTTGTCTTAGAATGATAAGATGGGTTCTTTTCTAGAAAGATTGCACTCTGACTATCACAATCTAACATTACAAATTTTTGTACAAACCCAATACTTAAACACAATATTTGTAACCGTACAACTTCCTTACTCGCATGAGTGATTGTCATATAGTCATCTTCTATAGTTGATAGTGAAACTACAGATTGTCTCTTGCTCATCCAACTGACTTCTCTTCCAAATAGGTTAAATGCATAACCACTTGTATATCTTCTACGATCTATATCTCCATCCCAATTTATCTCAACAAATCCACATATGTCCAACACTCTGTCCGCACCAGGTCTTCCTTGGTATCAAATTCATAATATGTAGTGCCAGACAAGGACCTAAAAACCCTCTTTGCAAATGTCCAATGATCCTTCCCTAGTTTTTACATATACCTTCTCAAAAATCCCATTGAACATGCAATGCTTGATCGAGTACATAAGATTGCATACATCAAACTACCAACAACACTAGCATAGGGAACATGGGACTTGTCCTCTTCCTCTTCTTGTGTCTTGGGACACTGATCTACAGATAACTTTACACCTATGGGAATAGGGACCTTCACTGATTTGCATTCCTACATATTAAACTTTGCAATATTGTCTCAACATATTTCCTCTAATTCAAACAAAGTTTCTTATTTTACCGATCTCTTTTAATTTCCATGCCTAAAATAAAATTTGCAACACCAAGATATTTCATATCAAATTTAGAAGACAGTTGGGTTCTTACCTCCTTAATGAATTCTTGTTTGTTTCCAATCAACAACATATCATCAACATACAAAACCACATAAATAAAATGATCTCCAACTAATTTGAAATACACATAGTGATCAACTTTGCTCCTTCTGAAACCAGGTCCCAAAATATATGTATCAAAATTTTGATACCACATCCTTAGATATTGCTTTAACCCATACATGGACTTTTTCAGCTTGCAAACCAGATCTTTCTTACACTTAACTAAAAAACCTTCTGGTTGTTTCATGTTGATTTTTTCTTCAAGATCCCCATGTAGGAATGGTGTCTTTACATCCATCTATTCTACTTTAATATCAAAAGCAACACCAATAGACAAAATAAATATAATAGAAGTCAATTTAGAAATAGGAGAAAAAAAAGTCACGAAAATCAATTCTCTTTACCAAGGAATATTCTTTATCTACTAGGTGAGCTTTATACTTCTCCACTTTTCCTTCTTCGTTCAATTTCTTAAA
This sequence comes from Picea engelmannii, assembly GCA_009831015.1. Classification (NCBI taxonomy): domain Eukaryota; kingdom Viridiplantae; phylum Streptophyta; class Pinopsida; order Pinales; family Pinaceae; genus Picea; species Picea engelmannii. The sequence goes on along the minus strand of ML814217.1, from coordinate 179,500 downwards.
CACCCATTTGTTGCCAATGTGATTTCTTCAAGATTTTACCATCCTCTAAATCCACTACCTCCTTAATAGTTATGGTATCATCATCAGTAATAAATGAAGCAAAAATAGAATGAAAATCGGGTGAGGAATACATTTCTAGTTGTCTTCTTTCCCAAACCGATGTCCTCAATAATAGAGTATGAGATTATTTTTATAATTCATGTTCTTCTGTTGAGTCAAATTCTTCACCCTCTAGCTCAAACTCTATTGTCTCTAGTTATTTTAATTTTGGTGAAACTTCCTATTTAGGAATATCTTTAACCTCTCTAAGGACAACATCCTGACTACAGACAACCTTCTTAGTTTCTGGGTTCCAAATTTCATATCCTTTTATACCATATTTATAACCAATAAAGATACACTTTTCATCTGTATTATCTAGCTTACTACTATTTTCCTTTGGAACATGTACATAAGAATCACAACCAAACACTCTGAGATGTTCAAGAGAGGGTTTCTTACCATTCCATTCCTCATGTAGAGTTTTTCCCACCAATACTGAAGAGGGTGATCTATTTACCAGGTAACATGCAGTACCCACTACCTCTACCCAAAATTTTGGTCCTAACCCGACACCATTGAGGATGCTCCTTGCTTTTTCCATCAACATCCTATTCATTTTTTTTGCAACCCCATTTTGTTGAGGTGTGTATGGATTAGTATTGTTCCTTTCTATAACACACTTCTTACATAATTCCTCAAATTCATTCATGTTGAACTCTCCACCATTATCTATCCTCAACACCTTTATTTTCTTTTATGTTTGATTCTCCACATGATCCTTAAACTCTTGAAATTTACCAAATATCTCTAATTTATTTCAGAGGAAATAAATCCATGTATTCCTCAAGAAATCATCAATGAACGAAACATAGTACACATATTTACCTAGTGATGGAATATGCATAGGTCCAAACACATAACCATGTACTAACTCTAAGATCGCCTTTTCTCTTGTAGCACCAGATGAGAATCTTACCTGATTATGTTTACCATATATGCAATGTTCATAGAAATCAAAATCCAATGTGCAGATAGATATACCTTCAACCATACCTTTATCATGTAGTGCTCAAAGGCCCTTCTCTCCAATATGTGCCAATCTTTGATGCCACAACATTGTCTTTTCTCCGGAGACCATATAGGTTTTTCCTTCTTCACCCTCAGGAAAAAAAAAATTATTACACCCATTACTAATTTTTCTTCCCAACGACTTGTATAGAGTTCCATTCCAAAATACCCTCATCAACACCATTTCTCCTCAAACCATTTTACAAGTTTCCTTTCTGAACACAGTATGTACACCTACAAGACTCATCTTGCATACATATATCAATTTTCTAGCCAACTCTTGAATGTGAAAATCCGCAAGGAGTGTTCTAATACTTCTTTCCTTGAGATGCAACTTAACATTTATGTGTCCCGTGATTTTGGATGTTGAGTTATCTCATAGGAAAATGTCACCTCCATTATACTTTTCATATTCACATAACCACTATCTATGAGAAGTCATATGAAAAAAATCACCTGAATGATCATCCATGCATCATGATCTACATGTGTGCTTCAAGAAGCCAAGTGCACATCTCCTCCTTCTAAGGAGGCTTTCCCTTCTACGGAAGGAACATCATTATAACCCTTCCCTCTCTCAACAATTTGTGATCTATAGTCCTTCTTGAAATGACCAACTTTACTACATTTCCAACATTTCTTTAAGGATTTTCCTAGATATTTAGATCTACCTCTAGATTTAGATCTCCCATTCAAGGACTTATTTTTATTTCTATCCAAGATACATCCTCTTATAGATAAGGAATATATGGTATGGATATCCATGGTTTTCCTCCTCATTTCTTCCAATAACAAGGATGAAATAAAATCATCAAACTTTAAAGTGGTTGCATTACTACCAATAGATACAACCAGATTATCCCAGGAATCTGGCAATGAACAAAGTAAACTATATACTTATCTTCATTTGAAATTTTAATATCCATAGAAAACAACTAACTTACCACAATATTGAATGAATTTAGATGCTTTGTCATCGAGTCTCCATCATTCATCCTCACAAGATACAACTTCTTTCGAAGGAAAAAATTATTTACTAGGAACTTGGACTGATACAAAGCCCCTAACTTATCCCATAATTCCTTGGTTGTAGCTTCTCCCGAGACATTTAGTAACACTAAATCTGAAAGACACAACCATATTGTGCTCTTTTCCTTCCTATCTAACTTCATCCAATCTTCTATTGACACACATGTAGGTTTAGTACCCGGTTCCACAACAACCCATTGATCTTTGTCTATCAAAAGATCCTCCATATTGAGCTTCCATAGCTCAAAAAAATTCCCATTAAATTTTTCTATCTCAATCTTAGAATTGATCACCATTTTATTTCACCACAAGAATCACCACTATAAATCTCCCATTGAAACTAGGTTTATAACAAACCCAAGATAACCAAACACTTAGCAACAAAGGCATCCCCCTTAATCCAATAACTTCTCTAATATCAAATGTAGGTTTTAAACCTTTAGAGTATAGCAATGCACATACATATTCTTTATAAAATAGAAAGAAAACAATAAAAATCACACATAGTAAAATCACGCATAGTACTCGTAAATTTACCCTGGAAACTGATAATCGGAAAAACTAGCAAATGTTTAGATTCGCACCTCTAACTCTCATTGTATTAAATTCACCATTTACAATACAATATATATGATTCTCGGGCATCCAAAATCCCTAATCCATTGACCTGGATTAGATTACAACCTTAATTCCTTAACTACAAGTAGAAAACCATGGGATGGAAAACCATGTGCCAAAACCACCCAAAATGGATGCAAAAAACAACCCAATTTTGTTTTTGGTTGTGACCCCTTCATTGTGCATGGGGCTAATTTTTCAAAGAATATAACACATACCCAACACCTGGCATAAGAATGCAACTTCACTTCCCTTGAGGAGTTGTTATGTGATGGAAACATGTTGGGATCACATTGAACAAGAAGATCAACATTCAACTTGGCTTCATTCACTGCCAAGATGGACAATCTCCAAGTCTAAGAGGGAGGTGGGAATGAGTAGTGAGTCCATAGTTCGGATCTAGATATTTCTCATAGCTGAGAATTAATGAACAAACTTCTATTGTGAAAACAAGTGAGCTATAACTAGAGCTAGAACCATAGCTAGGGACTAGAGCCAATAGCTAGATCCACGAGGCGAAGCTAGAGTCAAATCCACATTCCAGAGAAGCAGACATAAGACACATTGATATATATTGGTTTCCTTGAGATTTTCTAGACCAAAAAGCCTCTCAATGGGGAGGTGTGATCTGAAATGGATTTGAACCAACGAATGGGTAAGACTTAGTACCTACAAGACAATTTGACAATTTATGAAGTTTATTTAAACTATGTAAAAGATAAGTAAATGTAAATGTTGAATGAGACAAATGTGAGAGGAAAACATTGTCAACCCACATACATTTGTGCCTTGATCCACTGCAAC
>ML814217.1:154732-174384 GCA_009831015.1 Picea engelmannii | reverse complement strand
TATCTTCAATTGTTTTAACAACATTTGCTTGGTATAAATAATGGTTATTAGTTGGGAGAAGTGGTAAGACACCATTGAGCAAGGATATGATGGAGTAAATGTTAGAGGAGTAGCCCTGAATTTTTACTACTTTCCCCTCTTTAGAGCCCCCTAGTTCTGAATCTATTCCTATCTTTGAGTTGGGTTAAAACATAGCATAGTTTTCCTCGCCATGCTAAAGTAGGAGAGCATAGGTGGAGCACAAGTAGATAAGTGGTCCAAGCAAGAGGAACACAAACTTGGGTGATGAAGGAGTTGGCAACATTTATTAGGTATAATGTTTTATTTGTTGTTCATGTTTAATATATGTATGATTATCTCTCTTCTTTGCACCCCCCAAATCATGGCACAATATATTTGATGTCTTGCTTTTAATTTATGATTTGAGGATGAACTAACCTTCTCATGTTAGTTAGAATCAATGCATAATGGAATTATGTCATCATTCTATGTATTTATCATAATTCACATTTATATGTCCATTTGTATTTGAGGAAGGTTTGTTGTTGGTATTGTGTGTGGGTCTAAAGAAAATATTGGAATCATGAGAAAGTATTTGGATTGCATATGAATGACATAAAGTGATTAGCCATCCGATCACATGTATACTTTTGTCCTCTTCTCCTAGGTAGTTACATATTGTAAACGGTTGGTTCTGGAATTTAGTTAGTTATCTTTTATTTTCTCTGTCAATGATTTACCTTAAGTTGTTGGGGATTTTTCCCTAAAACAAAATTAGCAACCCAATTGGGGAGAAATTTGTGAGTTCTTCCTCTTAGGGTCTCTCTCTTATATTTTGTCCAACTTGTTGAAGTTTGGTCTAAATTTTATCTTTGTCGGTTTCCCTTTCTTGTTGTTGTTTTATACTTTTCTAGATTTGTGCACACACCTATCTTTTGTTATAGACATGAGTGCCCATGGCATTCCTTCAATAAACTTGTAGGTTTCCTTGGAGAAACCCACATGAATCTCCTATAAATTGAAAAGATCATTACAAGCCTAAAATTTGTTTGCCCGTCTTTAACTTTTCTTGAAAGTATTGGAGCTTTGGATTCTTAGTATCATGGATTTGAATGCATTTTTCATTGCTTTATTTATTGATCATTGGAAACGAGAAAATAAATCAAAATATTTCGTTATGTTTTAGAAATTTTCCATAGTTTTGTAGTTGCATTTCCAAATTGTTTTGATTTGTAGGATATGCTAATCAAATTCAAAATGAAAGTTGTGTTGCATGTATAGTGAAGTTGGTTTCCTGCTTTCTTCCATCCAAGGCTTTTAAAGAGTGCTTGGCTCCATTAAAAGATCCAAATAAACACTTTTGAATGTTTATCAGTGTCTTTAAATTTCCAATATTCTTAAAGTTATTAAACATCACAAATTTCATTTCCATTTACCCTTTTGAGTAAATAACAACCTTAAAAGGAATGATCACAATTAAAACAAACTAGACTTGTTTTATTTGTAGCAAACACATAGTAGTCTAGGATAAAAGGCCTTGTTGTAGGTTGGAGAATAAACTCTTTGGGGCTACAAAAACAAAAACTAGAACCACTCAATAGAGTTGAAAATCTAGTAGTAGCAAAGATACTTGTTGAGAAAGCATGCCTTACACACGCATCAAGCATGAGGTCAATCTAGCCAAGTAAAGATATTACCCTCTCTTGCTTGTTTAGTGGAATATATGTATACATAGATTTTAGTAGAATTGTAAAGTCATGTGGGTGACATGATTTTCTTCTTGATTTTTGGGTATAGGACAAAGTCATTTATTCCTACCCACACACAAACATCTTACCCACAATTGTTCTGCCCATCCTCCTTTTGTGAATTGGTAACCTTAGTGGTTATTTCTAAATTTCACCCATGTGATTGCAAGTGGGATGTGCTTGCAATACCTGAGACAAACACATAAAATCCACTTCAAATCCTTTGGAGGGTGTCAGTCTCCATGAGGGTACTTGCACCTTGGGTGATTGTTGCATGAGGGTTACCGTAACTGTCTCCCACACCTCTGCTAGTTGGACTTGGGCTCTCATCATCCCAGGATGATTCTCAAGAGGCCATTTATTTGGATCTTCACTGATTATACTTAGGGATTAACCACCTTGGCCTAATCTTTGGGAGAGTTTCTTGCTTGTTTCTTACCTTTAGAAATTTTTTTGGTTGAATTGTTGGTGATCTTAATGGTAGACATCCTAAGTCTTTTGTTTTGTTAAGACTTGAGTTCAAGGTGGATATTTAAATGCTCTACTGGTATAGGATGATTAGAAGTATCCCCCCTAAAATTGAACAATCACATGCTAACATGGGGAGGTTGGTTGGTCTAGACCCTCCATCAAGTGAGTCAGAAGATGAAACTCACACAACCTTGAATAGCCCTAAAAGAGAAGAACATTTGAAAGAAGAACCTAGCTTTGACGACATATCACCTGAGAGATTTTTAAGAGTCCTAAACGACCATATTAATATACTAGGAAGGGCATGATCCCCTCCTCATCAATATAATCCTAAGGTTGAAGATCTTCCGGATCTATCTACAACCAATTTTAACCCGCCTTTGACCGACACTTAAAGTCGTCTTTTCATCCAAGTTCGTGAATTCTCACCTAGATATCCAACTCCTCATTTTTAAGATAATCCTCTATATCAATTGTCTGGTATGGATAATAATGTTAGTACATAATGTGCATGGGGCACTACTCATCCTAACTATAACACTACCATTGGGGGCATTAGTTTCCCATGCTAATGTCATCTAGTAGAAGTGGGACCCCTATCTCTATCCCTCAATGTGGCAGTCATGTATCTTTTGGGATTGCACCTTTTAGCACAAATTTTCCACCTTTTAGTACAAGCTTGTCACCTTTTAGCATGAATTTTCCACCTTCAACATGATATTGAGCAGTAATACTGCCCCAATTTCAATGTTCTCTTTTGGGGGTGGACACATTCCCAGGTTTGTACCCTCAATTAGAAGTGAGTTCATTCCCTCTTCTAACGTCCTTGTAGGGAGCACAAGAGTTTCTAGTATGGGAAACCATTTTCGTGGATTTTACCTCCCTCGACCTAGCTATGAAATGCAATCAGCCTTCCCCCTTGGTGGTGGAAACATACTTGGGGCCAATTTTATGAGTGGTAACATGAATCCGAACTAGTTCTATAGGAATCCTAGGTCCATTACCACTACCAAGTTGCCATTATTGGTGACATTAAATATATTGTATTTATTTAAGTTAACTAACAACTCAGTGCATCACAATCCCAACTAACTTCATATCCTATCCAAACTACCTTCTAATATTACTAAGTTTGAAGGTAAATCTAGAGAAGACCTATTAAATCACATTATGACTTTCCATATCTGTGTTCCTTAAACTCCTCAATGGATGGCAATATTAGATTGAGACTTTTCTGGTGAACCCTAACAAGGATTGCAGTGAAGTGGTACATTGAGTTTCCATGGGCCTCACATAATATTTTTTCATCTTTATCCATGGCCTTCTTAATGCACTTCCAACTGCTAATCCATTATGAGATGGGAATAGAGTTGTTAACATCAAGTCAAAAAAGTACATGCACCCACATCTCTGATCACATTCTAGAGCGTAGGAGGAGACATCAAATGATTAAAGTAGATATCCTTGACCAACTCTTAACCAATTGGTTTATGCAATCATTATTACATTCTATTGCCAAAGATATCACCTTTTCAGGATCATTAACTGAGGAAGAGGTCTTAATGAAAGGCCAACAACTAGATTCAATTTATTCACAATCTAGGGTTTTATATGAGATTTTGTTGAATGCGCCAAGAGCTAAAACAAACCCCATCAAACCAAAATTGGGACCTCATGTCAATGGTGTGATTGGTTTTATAGGAAATGTCTGATTTCTCTAGTAATGAATGAAATGGGATATATGTTTGTATATTTGAAACCACCTGCAGTTGTGCAAAACATTATGAATACCTCGGGCCTTGCAGAATCCTCTGATGTCTAAGTTGAAGGGAAACCAACAACCTAGGGGAAATAAAAAGGGAAATAACAAAAATCCTAAGGACCTACAATGAACAATGATATTAATAATGTTGATAGGTGTAAAAATAAAGTCAAGTTTTCTTGCAAGTTGTGTAAGGAAGATCGTTTAACTCATCAATGCTCCACGATAGAGGAAGCCCAAATATTGTTAGTGCAACAGGATGCCTAGTAGAAACCCACCATCCCCACTAATCCTTTTCCTCCTCAAGGCTAGCAAATAGTTGCTAGAAATCCTAACCCTTCACCTCCATAAGGGTGAAATCAAGGATCCCCTCCCCACGTGGGAAATAATTTGAATGCAAACATTTATATGTGTGAGAAAGACATTAATATCTAGACCAAAGAACAAAATTATGATGCTCTCGAGTCAAGATCTAAAGATAAGGAAGTGTTTATTTCACAATAGCCTAGCCCTCTGCAGATAGAAAAAACAACATTTGACATGATGCCTTTCCACCCAAAGGGAATTTTAAGAAGGTGTGTGCATAATCTCAACGCTCGGGCCACTCAAAACTACAACATTGTTAAATATCTATCTGAGACACCCTGTGCCATGTCTGCTTTGGAAGTCCTTCAAAGTTTCTCTACATAGTGAAAGGCATTATTGATTGATAGCTTCAACTCTTTTGACACCATTTAATAACATTTGACTTGGATCACTCCAAGGCTAGACTTCCCCACCATGTCACGTTTTAGATCTGGGTATATTCCTACAGAACAAACATTTTTAGGATTGTGGTGGATGACAGGGGTTCCACTTATGTTATGTCCTTTTCAAGTTGGAGAGCCCTAGTTTCTCCTAAGATAGTTCCTTTGACCATTATGTTGAGAGCATTTGATGACCATTCTTTTTAAACTCGTGGGATCATTCCCTCCTTCCTAGTTAAGCTAGGGGGTAAAACCCTCTCAGTCGAAGTTGATGTTGTTGATGCTTTGTTAGATTACAATCCCTTATTGGAACATACATGATGACAACTATAATTTCTTCGATTTTTCAAATTATTCAATTCCCTCATCAAGAGCAGATTGTCATGGTTCATTAGTTGTCATATTGCACACCTAACCCAATTTCCACCATGGGATCTAGTGTTGTGATGGTGGACAATCCCATGAGAGTGTATGAAAGCATTGGCATTGGGATGTTTAAGGACTCATCTTTATTGGGAAATTTTTCACTCCCTCCACTAGTCTATTTTTTTAACTTTTCCCATATATATGTGATTTCATTAGTAGTCGTTGATACCACAATCATTCTTTAGACATCCTATTTTGGAAAGAATATAGAGACACAACAATATGTTCTATTTAAAATGTCTTACTTTAGGGAAGACTCATGGGAAGTTTCAAACTCATCTACTCGTTCCATAGGAAATGGATATGTAAGGTTGAATATGCCATTGTTTGCAATTGAGATTGCTTATCATGATATTCGAACAACATATGCGGAAACTAATCAGAATATTCCACCTCAGGAGGAGTATGATAAGTTTATGCCACCCATATGTTATAACTCTAAATTGCACCACACATGCTTACCTGGCATCAGGCCAACTCATATCTTTTCTTTGCCAAAAACACTGTTGAACAACTCTTTGAAAACCCTCTTGTATAAAGGCCCATGCGCCCTAACCCATTATTGCATGCGTGTACACACTAGCTGACCCAAAACAGCCCGTGTGGACCGACAAAAGCATGAAAAAAGGAAAGTTGTCGACGGAACAAAAAGCTATGGGTGAGTTAACTGAAACTCTCGGCCATGCATGGCCGAGGGTTCGTCCAAATACCTAGCTCCTTCTAGCCTATAAAAGAAGGGGTAGGGGTACCATTTGAAGGAGGAAAAATATAGCAAAGAAACTCTGCCCATTTACGTATTCCCATTGTCCCAACCCTTTAGCCTTTCCTTGTGCCAAAGGAGATTCAAAGCAAAGCAGTTGGAGGACAGAAGAAGAGGAGCCCAGGATAAGGTTCAAGGAGCGGTGGCCGGTCTCAACTTTTGTAAGTTGACTCATTCAAAGTAATAAATAAAGTGCTTTTCCCGTCCCAATTCATGAAATTTTTATGGTTTGATTAGTTTATGTTTGGATTTCTAACCCGTTAGTATATAAGTAGTATGCATGCATAGTTGTTGCTTGTCTTGGATGCAGGTCAGCTTTGGAAGGAGTATTGCGAACAAGGAATCAAGCACAATGGAGGATCGACATCAAACATCGAGAACGAGGTAGGTTGATCTTTCCATGCATTTACTAAGAAAAGGGGATTTAAATCTAGGGATGAAGATAGAAAGTAATTTCTCTTCGGTCATATCTGCATGCAAAGTCCGAACTCTATTTGCTAGTCCGTAGGGAGATTTTCCCAACAACACCATATGGACCTTAAAATCTTATAGTTCATAAGATTTCTTGGATATGTTCTTACCATTAGATGAGGCCATTTTGAAAGAAATGACTTATTTTGAGAGACTGTGGGAAGATATGCACCATAATTTGTACTTTATTCTTGATTTGGACAAGATGGAGGTTGCAGAAAAGTGTCTTATCATTCCTAGAGATTTTCATTGGTATGAGAGTTTCATCCCAACATGTGATTTGTATGCAGAAGGTAACATAGAAAACATTTCTAAAACCATACCAATTGATATTTCCATTAAACCTAGCATCATTGAAAATGTCATGATTGGAACAAGCTTTATCTTGATGAAGTTAATATCTATATTGCTATCTTCAAGGACTGTCGCGACCTTTTTGCTTGGTCATATGAGGAAATGACAAGCATCAACCCTCATATTGATAAATACGAGATAAAAACATATGACAATGTGAAGCTTGTTTGACAAAAGCTACGACCAATAAATCCTCAAAAAGAAACTACTATCAAGGTAGAGGTGGAAAAACTATTGAACTTTGGTTTCTCTACCCCATCTTCCTAATTGAATAGGTGCCAAGCCCAATTCCTATGGATAAGAAGCAGGGGATTGTTCACATATGTACTAACTTTCACGATCTTAACAAAGCAAGATCTAACGATAACTACCCCACACCATTCATCGATTATGTTATCCATGAATATGCCAGAAATGAAATCATTTCATTCATGGATGGATTTTTTAGCTGCAATCAAATTCATATTCATCCAAAATATTAGCACACAACCTCATTTATCTATCCTTGGGGCACTTTTTCCTACATGAAAATGTCATTTGGTCTCAAAAAAATTGGAGCTACCTTCCAGTGGGTCATGTAATTTTCCTTTCATGACATTAAACATATTGTCAAGGTTTATTTATATTACTTGACCACTTGGTCAAAGAGAAGGTCCAATCATCTAGCTCATATTCAAACAATATTTGAAAGATGTTGACACTATAAAATTTGTCTGAATCCTCACAAGTTCATTTTTTGTGTCATGTCTTGTTGATTGCTTAGTTTCATTATTTCCAAGTATGGGATTAGACTCATTCAAGGTTGAGGAAATAGTTCAATTTACTCCCTCATGCAACATCCACCAAGTTCAAAACATTCAGTGAAAGACAAACTTCTTACAATGATTTATCACCAATTGTGTCGAGATTAAAAAAGGCTTTATGCGCCTTTTGAAAAAAGGAGTCTTGTTATTTGGATGATCATGTGCAATAGTCATTTGACACCTTGAAAAAGAATATGATGTATGCCCCATTGTTGAGTCTTCCTTAATACAAGAAAGAATTCTGGTTATATCTTGTAGCATCTAAATCAACCATTGGTATGGTTTTGGTTTTGGAAGATGATTCACATCAGGAGCATGTGGTGTATTATATGAGCAAAGGTCTTACCAGGACCAAATTACAATATTCCCATGCATATAATTTGGCCTGGTAGAGGTCCACGTTGTCCAAAGACTCTGACATTACATACTTCTCTGACATATGATATTGATCATGGATACTAATCCAATACAATATATTTTCACTCGACAAATAACCATGGGACAGTATTCCAAATGGATTGTGATTTTGCAATAATTAGAATTAGAATTTGCATCTTTCAAACTGGAGAAGTCTCTAACTTTTGTTGAGGTTATGTTGGAGTTCCCTTGAGATAATAAGAACCTTGATAAAAATGAATCCTTAACATATGAGAACTTGTTCCCCATTGCCTCTGATGAACTTTAGTATAGAGACATCCTAGTATACATCCAAACCCAACGGTTCCCTTCCCACCTCTCTCATGATGAACGTCGGTGCATTTTCCATCATGAAAAGAGTCACCTTATTATCAATGGAATTATGTAACTTTGAGGAGTTGACATCATTTTACATCGATGCCTAACTCGTGAGGAAGTTGAGAATGTACTTAATGATCATCACTGTGGATTTTGTGGTGGTGATATTTCTAGTTGGAAAAAACTCAGAAGATAATGCGTGCATGATATTTTTAGCCTTCTATTTTCAAAGATTGCATTGGCATGGTCAAGAATGTCCCCCCTATAAGGTGTTTACAAAAAATATGTGTGCTCATCCAACTCATTCATCCCCTATCATCATCATTGGCCCCTTTTCCAAATGGAGGGTTAATTTTACAATGTATCATCTGACTTTGGAAAAAGGTCATGAAGACATTGTTGTGGTCATACATTACTTTAATAAATCCATGCCTACCTTTACAAACAACAAAGAGACAACAACATTATTTATATTAAATAATGTCATCGCTAGATTTGGTGTGCCTAGAGAGATTATGATTGATCATGGCACTCATTTTCAAAATAGAATGATGATGGAATTGGTAGCCAAATTAGGGTTCTAACAGGAACATTCACCCCCTACTATCTAGGTGAATAGGCAAGTAGAAGTTGTTAACAAGGTTTTGAAAACCATATTGTAGAGGACAATTAACAAAAGTCAATTCAATTGGCATTTAATGTTGCTTCTGACACTTTGGGCATATCAAACCTCAGTCAAGATTTCCATGGGATTCACCCCATTTCAGTTAGTGCATGGAGTGGAAGAAATTATGTCGACTGAGTGTGAAATTCCCTCATTGAGGTCCTAATTAACATGATTTCCAAAGATTCAGAACACCTTGCTTTCTTAGAAAATATTGGTAAACACCATAGAGATATTGGACTAAGGCATATTAAAAATGTGTTAAGGCTCAATACGAAAAATATATTCATCCTCGAGTCTTCTCTGAAGGAGACATAGTGCTTGTTTGTGACCAAGATAAAGACACCCTTTGAGAAGGCAAGTTTGAACCCATGTGGCACAGCCTTTACATAGTGATATGTGTTCTCAGTAAAGGGGATTATGAGTTAGAATATTATGGTGGGAAGGTATTATATGAGCCTTTCAATGGGCTATGTCTTAAGAGGTATTATGCCTAGGTAAAAATGCTTGGACAATACCCTTGTACATGTTGTAGATAAGTAGCTTGACTTCCATTTTATTTTTATTATTACTTTGGCTTTTGGTCTTCACTTATCATGCTTTGTTCTTGGTTAGCATATGTCATCGGACACACCCTTATATGTGGGATTAGTAGATGGTGCTAGCCACCACACTCAAAATGTTTCTTTTGTAGCTTGGGTGATTTAGTCTCCCATGGACCAACTCGTGAACTCATGAGGAATATGCATTGGTCATGCAACCAATAATGTCATCGAGTATAGTGCATTCATTGAGATTATTTGAAATCCAATACATATATAATTTGATGCATGGTTATCCACTTGGATTCATAGTTGGTAGTGTCACAATTGAATAATATTTATCACCTTTGTGATCCTATGATTTTCTGGAAGTATATACAGGTGAGACTTCTAAAGCGTTATTTTGAATTTAGTACATATGTTCATGCCTTGAGAAGGTTTAATGATGTAATTGTTGAATTAACTAATTATGTTTTAGATTAGCATTTGTCACATCAAATCACATCTAAGAATGCATGTATATAATCATGAAAGAAATGCAATCACAATCAATTTTTCACATATGAGTAGAGTCATAAAACCATGTCTATATATAAAACATGTCATCATGTCCAAAAATCATAGTGTGTCATATACAAAATTAGGTTCCATGGCCTCTRATAATATGATGTAGTCCTATCGTTGCTAATACAAAATATAAATAMTATGAGGATTATCCTCAAAATCAAATGCATMATGTGTCTCATGATAACACACTACAATGTTCTCTATCCTCTACAGAAGTCATACCCACGGACGTGGTACCTTTACCACATATTGTTAGAGTCATTCTAGTAAATCCTCAACCAAATCCATGGGTAATGTAACGTCCCCACTATAATCCCCATTTTAATTAATGCTTAATGTAGATATAATGTGTAGCCCCGGCCAAGTGATGTATATGCAAATTGTATTTCTGAATTTTAATAGTAAAATGCGATGTCAAGTACTAGGGGACATCGATAGAGATGGGGGATAATTAATCCACAAGAGAGGTGAGGGTCTAAGAGAATGTCTAATAGAGGGGTCCAAGGGGGAATTACCCATGTCTATTAATTCAACCCACTTCCTAAAATTTCTATTGGTATATGAACCTTCTAATTTATGATCGAGTGTCCCTAAAGTCAATCATTGAATACATATAAGAGGGTGGGTGTGAGAAGTCACATCGCATAGTTATTGGGAGCATGGGGGATGAGTACAATCATATTGGGGAAGTGTGAGTCAAGCAAGAAAGCCAAAGGAGAGGAAATTTGTATGGGCAGTTACATCAATTTTAGAGAGTCGTGTTTTTTCATGAACAACAAGGAGAGAGCAGAGAAGAAGAGATTGGGAGCTAGAGCAACCATGGAGGGTGAATTATGGAGCATGATGGAGAGTTTCTAGAGTGTATTTGGAGTAGAATAATGAAGAGCCAAGTTTTCATGCCTGATGAGTGAACTCTTATGTGAGTTGCGTTGCAACAACAAGTGGTTCTTGATGTTTATCCTAGTAGTTTTCCTAGCAATGAGCTCCCTTGAGTTTCCCAGCAGAGATATTCATGGTTACATGTGCTAGAGAGACCCTTGTAAAAAATTAGGATGGTCGAGGGACTGAGAGCAGTGAAGGGATATATTCCTTGGGTTGGACAAATCGAGAGGAAGAGAGCTAGTGGAAAATCAGGATAGTTGTAGGAGAATACGAGTGGGTTGTGGGTTTTTCTGAGTTGTGGGTGGGAAGTGAGAGACCACCCTATTTTATGGATTGCTAGCCCTAAATCGGGGGTGACTTGTTGTTGAGATCTGGAACAACAATTCTATGGTTTGGTGGAATGTTTTTCCTAATCAGCTAGTTGCACAAACGTTTTTAAAATATAAGTGTTTTATCTTGTTTCGGTGTTGTATTATGAGTTTAATTGATGTGTATTAACTATGTGTTTGAGAACGATTTATATGTTGTTGTGATGAGTTATTTAAATTGCATTCATGTTGTTTTTAGCATGTTGTTGATGCATTTAATTATGATATTATACAGTAGTTAAATATGTTTGTAATTCGTAGCTAGTAAGCTGCACAAAATTAATTAGCAAAGAAATTATTTTTTTATGTGTTTTTCGCATAATAATGATCCTCATTTCAGTTGGGGGTTGTTACAGGTACTTTGGTGCTTAATCCCTCTAGGTTACGGTGAACCCTTAGGGAATGTAGGGAATGTATACTTGAGACCACATGTTAGGACACTTGAAAATTTTAGAAGTCTACATTCCCTAAGTGCATTTATTGAAAGCATCATTGTCTACTTTCTCGTGGCCTTTTTCTCCAATTTATAGCCATTATGAGCACACCTTCACGGTCATTAGAAAATTTCAGAGTTAGTGATTTTTTCATATTTTAGAATTTCTCATTTTTTAGGGGGACCTGTGACTTTTTCTTATTATAGTAGTGGGTACCCACACTTTTTCTTTATATCAGTCATGACTAGGGCTATTTTCTGGTGACTCAATTGTAGAAAAGTTGTGAGCACATAGAGGTGCACTTTAGCAGGGTGCCTTTTATTTGGTATTTGTTATGTCCAATTATTTGAGATTTTGAGGTAAATGTTTTTTTACTATAATATAGGTTAAATGTTTATGCTTTTCATTTTTGCATTGATTAGTGTCTCTTTGTCATCATTGTGCCTCAATATTGACCCCACTTAGATGTGAAGCTTAAACCTTTATAATTTGTTGTTTGTCATAACTTATCTACTAGAACCTACTTATCATGGGTTTCCCTAGTTAGCACCTTGCTTGCCCTTTTTGTTCCTAGGCTAAGTTTTCTCATAGGCTTGGGAGTCCTATTAGTCCCTCCCTGTCATTGAGTTTTAACCTACATGATCCTCTCTCAATCTATTTCTGGTTATTTCTTGATACTTGCAAACTCATGTTTAATGCTTCACTACAACTTTCTTGCTACCATTGCATTCATTATGTTGTTTGTCATTTGCATCCTCAACATTTGCATTTCAAACCGTATCCTTGGAAGAAACATGCCCATGAATGTCCATCTCCATCCTAGTATCTTTTTTTTTGTTTTGCATAGGTCTATTCTATGCGCCCGGAACATTCTTGTATGCCTTGCAACAATCATTTCTTCCACTGCATTATGGCATTATTTTAGTCTTTTATGGGCTTTTCTAATATGAAACAAACAAAAAAACTAATATTTATAAAATAGGGGGAAGGAATCGAGATCTTGATAATATAAGTACATATGAAGCAATAATCAAATTGTGTCTCCCTTGAACAAAGAACCTATGTTGCATCAATCCTTCACAGTTGAGTTTTAGTATTGCCTTAGGATCTATACTATGATTAAGAGTTTTGTGCTCCTTTGATTGGTTATTCTTCCAATCATTATGAGGATGGCCTCAATGCCTCCTACATCGATGGTTTATATTATTGGTTCTTTGTGGTAATCAAGTGCCACTTAAGTCATTATTGTGTTGTGTTTTTGTTCAAGGGATGTCACTACCATGAGTTAACCATTCCTTGGATTCATTGAATGTCCATACTATCCTTCCCTATTATCAAATTTCTCTTAGTTTGTTATTATTACTAGTGTAATTACTCACACGAGTGTGGAGGATTCATTATTTTCTTATCATTAGTGGTTTTTTCTCTCAATGTCTACAGTAAATTTACTCTAGGGGATAGATTTAGAATCAGTTATACCTCAGGACTTACTTTCATCATTAGTAGGTTTCCTTGTGCTCATTAGATAACATATCATCATCAGTCACTAACTAAGCAATTTCTCATGTGTTCGATAACAAGACCTTTATACACACAGTGGGATTCATGATGTACCTTGGATTCCATTTGTCTTATTGGTGAAATGCCTTGCCTATGACTGTGATTTTCATTATTTGTTGTTGCTTTGAGGGTCTTTCTCATGTGTTATTTAAATTTGATGCATTTAGAATATGTACTTCGTGGTGTGTTGTTTTCAATCATTATTCATGACCTTCAAATCATATCATGTTCTTGATACTTGCTTGTGTTAGTTGATGAGAGATTCCCAAATGCTCTCCTTCCAATGGATCTCTTCTTATCAACATTGAATCATTTGCTTTGGGAATGAGATTTAGATACCTTTATAGTACCTTAGGGCTTGCATTCATTAGTTACAAGTTCCCTCACTATTGACAATGGGTATACATTATTGACTCTTCATTGATAGGTTCTAGAAGTGTTTGACATTAGTACATCCATTCACACTTGCTAGAATGTATTATGTATATTGGTTCCCATTATCATCATTGGTGGGTTCCCTCGTGTCTATCAACAATATACATCAATGATTAGTGATCATACAATTTCCCCCATGTTCAATTTCAAATCATTTATCCACATGAAGTAGATTCATACATTTGGCAGCTTCGGATTGAAGACCTTGGGTTATAGTGGCCTCCCTTTTTGCTACTATTACTTGAGTTGCACATACAATGCCACCTACTCATATGACATTGGTACTTTTGAATAACTAGTTGTGCTTCACATAACTCTAGTTGTTCTCTTAATATAGACTAAGACATAGATCCACTTTGTATTTGCTAGTGGATACAATACCATTTTGACATGGATCCACCGTGTTTTATTTCATGGCCATGGTTTTGCATTTGATATTATATATTTCATGGATTTGCAGTCTATTAGATTTGGTAGCCATGCTTACTTTTCGCTTGAGAATAGGTATGCCCGCCTTGGGGGAGAGAGTCATCTAATACTTTGGTTTTTGTTTGTAGGTACCTTTTTTATCCTAGGTTTTTTTTATGCTATGTAGTTTCACTTGCATGTTTTCTCCATACTATTATAATGTATTCCAATCATCAACTTCCCTTTTGACCTCATACATTAGGGGGCATCTATTATAAATGCATTTGGTCACCTTTGATCATATGTATCTTATACCATGCTATTCCTCTCTACATATATTTCTCATGCGTTTATGGCATGCTCATAACTTTTTTTCAAGAAACTTGTGGGCTACCCACAACTTGTCTTAAGCAAGCATGTGAGTGTCTTCATAAATAATTTAAAAATAATAAAGGTGCATTAAATGTGCACTCCTAAGAAGAAGTCACGAGACTCATACATATGTGCAAGCTCTAGCATCCACCCCCAACTGCCTTAGCCACATTTATGCGGTATAAATAAGGGTTATTGGTTGGAAGAAGTATCAAGAGACCATTGAACAAGGATATGCTAGAGTAAATATCAGAGGAACAACCTTGGTTTTTTATCACTTTATCCTTTTCAGAGTCCAGTGGTTTTGAATCTATTCCTATCTTAAAGTGGGGTTAAAACATCCCATATTTTTCCTAGCCATAATAAAGTAGGAGAGCATATGTGGAGCACAAGTAGACAAGTGATCCAAGAAAGAGGAACTTGAACTCAAGTGATGAAGGTGTTGGAAACAATTAGGTATAATGTTATATTTATTATCCATGTTTAATATATTTATGAATATCTATCTTCCTTCCCCCAAATCATGGTGCAATATATTTGATGATTTGATTTTAATTTATGATTTGTGGATGAACTAACCTCCCGATGTTAGTTAGAATTAGTGCATAGTGGATTTATGTTATCATTTTATGTATTTATCATAATTCGCATTTATATTTCCATTTGGATTTGAGGAAGGTTTGTTGTTGTTATAATGTGCAGGTCTAAAGGAAAGATTGGAATTGTGAGAAAGTATTTGGATTGCATATGAATGACATAAAGGGATCAACCATATTATCACAAGTATTATTATGTCCTCTTATCCTACGCAATTACATATTATAACTTATTGGTTCTAGAATTTAGTTAGTTATCTTCCATTTTCTCTGTCAATGATTCACCCTAAGTAATTGGGGATTTCCCCCTAAAACTCACACTAAAGAAACACACTTTACCTAAAGACACATTAGATCAATTTGATCTCAACTAAATCCTAAGTGTCTAAATATCCTAACATCCCTCCTTAAGAACAAACTTGAATAGGATTGAAGGATTTATAAAGTCAACACAATAGGAGAAGGAAGGAGGCTTTAGATCCTATCCCCTCTTAGTGACAACTTTTTGAACTCTTAACATAGATAAATTTTTGGAAAACTTTTCTTCTATAAGAGACTTTACAAAAATATTTGCAACTTGAACATCTGTAGGGAAATGCACTTCGAGAATGCAATCTCAAAGAAGCTTTATGATGAAGTACATGTGTAGCTTAATGTGTTTGTTTCCTTGTTGTTGAACTAGATCTTTGGCAAGCTCAATGGTGCTTTAATGATCGCACTAGAGTGTGGTCAGATGCTATTGTTGGAATCCAAACTCTAAACAAATTTATTGGATCCATAAGGTTTCTTAACTTGCATGAATTGTTGATCAATACTCTCCTTTCATTAAAGAAAGAGCAAGGGCATGTTGCTTCTTACAATCCCAAGTTCCAGTTCCAAGACCAAGACTGGAAATATAACCCACATTAGACTTTCAATCATCAAAGTCACTAGCCCAATTGAAATTAGTGAAATCAACCAACGAAGGAGTCCCCCCTGAACTATACCTCAGATATACCAAAGTATCATTTTTTCTACTTTCCAATGATTTTCATGGGGTGTTTGCATGTACAGGGACAAGACCAAAAAATATATATTAGGATAGATATGAGTTGAATACAAAAGGCTACCAACTAATTAACAACCCAAAGTGGCATCTATTTCGAGTGTAGTGTAGGTGGCAATAAGTTTGACTCCAAATTGGAAGGGAGATGGGGCTAGTTTACAATCTTCTATGTGAAGGTGACAAAGAAGGTCACATGCATACTTAAGAAATTTGCATTATTTTCTTAGTCTCCAAGTATTTCACACTAAAGAAGGAATTTCCCTTTCCTAGTCTTAGTATGCATGTGACCTTCTTTACCAATTCCTTTAAGGTGTAATTATTCCTCTCAACAACACCATTTTGTTGTGATGTATATGGAACAATATGTTACATATGAATTCCCTATGCAATGAAGTGAGATGAAAATTTGTTGTTAACATATTTTCCTCCATTATATGTTCTTTACTTTTGAAGTTGATGTCTAGATTGTCTTTCTACAAGGTACACCTAAGTGTGTCTAGAGAAGTTGTTAATGAAAATTAAGAAGTAATTGAACCCAGAGAAAGAAGCAGAGGGAAGCATACCACATAAATCACTATGAACAAGTTGCAAGGGGGCCAAGGCATGCTAAGAGGCATGCATGTCAAAACAGTTATGATGATGTTTGCCAAGAACATAGTCAGGACAAACACCATCTTTGCAACAAATGAGAAGAAGACAAGTCACCATATTCTGATTACATAGTTTTCGTAATGAATGATGGTTTAGATGACCAAAATACTAGTGCCAAAGTTTGCTCAAGTCATCATTATGAACAATAAAAATTGATGGAAGAGATGATGACCCAAAGTTGTAAAATATGCACAACTTGGTAATATCATAAACAATTCCAGTTGCTATGACATGCTTAAGAACTTTTAAATCCTTGATTACAACTTGATGAGGTGAAAATTCTATTGTTTCACCTTCACTTGAATGAGTGATTTGATATACTAACAGATGATTGCAGGAAGAAGTTTGAACACATAATACATAATTAAAATGACCATCATCTAACTGAAATGTCCACACCTTAAAACACCAAGAGATCTATCATTTCCAACAAATATATGTTTGGTGTTACACTCATTAAGATCATTAAAGATGGATTTATCCTTAGCCATGTGAGAAAATGCTTCAGAATGAATAAACCACGCATTATAAGAAGAAGTAGGTGTTGCATTGAAGGAAAAACCAAAAGAAGAAAGTGTGTGTCTGTGAGAAGAAGAGTTATAAGAAGAGGAATCAAGATTGATGTTGTGCTTCTTCATTGTTGCTTCTAAGGCTTCCATCGTTTTGAAATATTTAGACTCTAGATTACCGTTTCACCCACAAAAATTGCAATCTCTCAATCTTCTTGCCTTTCAATTTAGTTCATTTATCACCATTCGGAGTAGGAGCCCACCGAGAGGGTTTGGGACCCTTGTTTTGTTTGTCATTCAAATGATGTTGCTTCTTTGGATTCTTGGCTTTATTCTTTTGTTGGGACACTAAGGTTTTGCTAGATGTACCTGTAGTGCTAATCACTCCCAAATGCAAGATCTTATCTTGCTCTCTAACCAAAGAATCTCAAAAATGTTTTAAAGAGAGCATTTTGTAAACAACTCCTTGACTAATAAGAACTTATATAGTGGAGTGAAAAGTAAACACAAACACAAAATAGGCAGTGCCAAGCTTTGCAAGAATAACATATATAAGTTGGTGATCTAGCTTGATTATCTTACATTCAATAGGTAAAAGTTTAAATTTTTTCAACTTAGATAGAAAATCTTCAATGCAAGAGAAATCACTGGGATTTAAAGTAATCGATTGGTTTTCAAGCTAGTGGGCTCAAATCTCATTGTCTTTACCAAACGTTTTTTTTCCAGCGTTTACCATGCTACATATAGAGTCTCAATTCTTTTAAGGTGAAATTGAAGATCACTCAAATAGACATTTTGATTAATCAACATGCTTTGTCATTTTTATTATCCCATTTATCTTTCTTTCATTGATTAATAGGGGTAATTTGTGTTCCCAAGGTAACTCATTAAAGTCCCCTACTTCGTAGTGTATTCTCCATATGGGATTTCCATGAGAAGTAGATTAAACTGGTAATCGAGAGATCACTTGGACTAACCATATTACAATATGCACGTACGATAGCTTCAAAAATACACACTGACTTTCTAGATGGAAAGCTCTAAAAAAAATAGGCAGTTAAAGAAAAATACACTGAAAATGGACTCTAGATGTCAAATTTATGCCTTTTCAAAGAAACGGATAAAAAATAACCAAGGTGACATGTCATAGGTGGATGTTGATCAATGTGGTAATAGGTGCACAATGAGTTTGCTAAGTAAAAAAGATTACCTTCCTTCTTTATCTTTCCCTATAAGCATGCTTTTACAAATAAGTTACTTTCATAATGTAAGTGATCCACTTTTATAAAACATGTTAAAATCTTTTTTACAACGAAGTTACTTTATAACTTAAAGTTGCATGCAAAAAAATAATTCTGAAAAAACAAATTAAATTTACTTGAATCATTCACTTTTAGAATTTAAGTGAAACACATTTTACAATAAAGTTATGTTATAACTTAAAGTTGTATAAACTTTTTCAAAAAGAAACTCGATGAAAAGAAAGACTTGAACTCAAGACCTCTAATTTAATAAAGTAACTTTCAACCAAGTGAATTGATGCAAAGCATATAACAAATGTTTAGAAGGAGAAGAGGATCGTGTTTTCTTTCTTTAACTTTTTTCCTAGAAGTGCATGCTTGCCCCTAAAACCCTTGTTTTTGCTTGCAAAAAAATTTCAACATAGTCGCACACAAAAATAAACAAATTTTTCGAAAAAAAAAACTGGAATTTTATACACTCGAGGTTAGATCTTGGTTAGTCTACCTGGAAATTGCAAGTTTTCTATGTGTTTCTGATTTTCCAAGATCGCATAAAGTGCAAGGCAAAGAGCATACAAAAAAAAAACACTAAATTATGCTTTGTTTCTAATTTGTCGAGATTGCACAAGGCACACGACAAAGAGGATATGCAAACCATAAATATAAACAAAAAAATTGAATGAAATATTAAAAGTGAATGAAAGAGAATTTTAAAAACTGAAATAAAATTGTATACCTTTGAACCTAAAATAAATTTTGAAAACCCTCAGAGAGGGAAATAAATCACGACCCCAACCAATGTGACCACTTGAGGTAATGTATTAATGAAAAACAAAAATAGTTTACACGTGATTTTCTCATAATCGATCATTAACAAATGACCCTCCATGCTCTTTAAATATAGATAATGGACCAATCGGGTGTTAAGCCATGAATCAATATAGTCTTTAGTATCAAGAAGAACATGAACCATCATATCACTTTATGGCTAGAAAATAATCATGATTGTTGGATTAGATAATTACAATGCATCCTAAAGAAACATGATTTACCTAAAGACCCATTAGACCAAGCTGATCTTTTTTTTTTTTTTTTGTAAATA
>ML814217.1:130040-154701 GCA_009831015.1 Picea engelmannii | reverse complement strand
ATAATAATAGTATACAAAAATCTTGTTGTTGGCCTGCCACTAGGAAAACCAGACCAACATCAATGCATCAAACTATCTGTGGTAATTTGGAAGAATTGTCTTTTAAAACTGAAAGCATGGATATAACTGAGAATAAGACTATCTACTATGCCAAAAGCAAAAAAAACTATTGATTTTTCCTATCTTGACATTTATGAGGTGGGATTGAGATCCAAAAACCTCCTAGACCAGACAACAGACTGAAAAACCAAAAGATCATAAAAACTAGGTAGAGTGTTGGCCCTCATTCGAAGGCACCCAGGTTTGAGGCAGAGTAACTCGAGATAGATCCAATCATGTTTGATGTTTGGCTATTAGATTCAGCTTGGGTTGTGGAGCCTGAGTTGTCCTTGAATTTCATCGAGCTAGAGTATAATTTCATTCTTGTCCTCCTTTCTATCAACCATGGAGCGACCCAACAAAAGCTTCAAATGGCGATATATATCGATAGTCCTCAGGTATTGTGAGACCCGAGACCTTGTATTACCAATTTCCAGGACCCACGAGCCAAAAATATCGAGTACCTCATCATCTGAGACAAAGTGCCTCAAAACCTGAACATCGGCCTCTGCTAAGTCTATCTCGACCCAGATGTGGGGAGGGGTGTGGGCTAGATAAGAATTGGATGATTCTTCTACAACAACAGCTAGACGAAAATCTGAGCGACCCCTTTGTCTGTGTGAAGAACCTCCATGGGCCCGTCAAGAGTGACTCTCACAAGCCATTAGAGTCTAAGTGAAGAGGTAAAGGGATGAGGGACAGGGTGGAAAATGAGCTTACATTGAAGTGGTAGTGTAGAGGAGAAGGAAGTGCAGTGGGAAAGAAAGGTGACGAGGCCAAGAGATTTGAGAAGAAGGGCTAAAATAACTGGGCGACAGGTCGAAGGAGGAGGATAGGGTGTTGCGATTATGAGAGCAGTGAAGGTGATTAATGAAAAGAGTTGTAGAGGGATATCCCATGATGAGTTGTAGAATGAGAAGGACGTACCAGGTGGGTGCAAGGTACCTTTGTAACATCATAACCAAGGAGTGAGTGTGATGATTGCATGGAGGCATGATCCAGGCATTACATGTCTGGGTGGTGTAATAAATCTGCATAAGATGAGGTGATGGGAGTTTGAGGAGGGTGGAAGGCGCTAAAAAGCTGAGGAGATGCATGATGGTTTACCTCGGATGACGGCCCCACGGTGTGTCTCTTCCCTGTCACCCGATACGGTGGGGACCAAGTTGATCTTAACTAACTCCTAAGTGTCTAAATATCCTGATATTCCCCAAGTTCACAAAACGTGGGGACCCCTCCTTTACACATTGCCTTGAGGCATGGCATGTCTTTCGGTTTTCATGGCGAATTGCATTTGAATTCAAGCCTTATCTTTGAATTTTTCAATACTCAAGGGTTATAGTCGATTTCTCTATCTATTTGAGCCTTTGTAGATGTTTATAAACTTTTCTTTGTTGAAGGATCCATTTTGTTATAAATGTTTACCCTCAATTCTAAAATTGGACATCATTTTACTTGCCTTTCACCTTGTAGTGTCGATATTTGAATAGGGCCCTTTTATCCATTCAAATTATATTTTTATTCCTAACTTTTTTATCAGGATTGATCTAAAAATCAGTCACTTTCCTTCATTTGACTTCTCTTTCACTCTCGACCTCTCGATTGGGCCTAATTTTTAAATCGGGCCCTCTTCTTTTTATCTTTGTTCCTTTTCTGTCAATTTTCAAATTAGCCCCTATCTTCATATCAAGCCATATCTACCTTTGAACTATTTACGTCTTCCCCATTCTATTGATTGGGCCTTTCTTTAATATTTATTTTCAAATTTTGACCCTCGATTAATTGATCAAGCTCGATTTATGAATCGAGCCCTTTTCTTCTTCTTCTTTTTTCCAAGAAAAAAATGTTTATTTGTCATTTTGAGAGGATATCAAAATATAAATTGGTTATGTCTAATCATATGAGCTCTGATCATACAACTTCTTCCAAATTGACATAAGAACTCAACAATAAAAACCTATTCATAGGCATTGAGCCATCATAACATACTTATCAATTATATTACTATCATTACAAAGCATCCCTAATTAACATGACATCAAAAAAATGACTTATCCAAAAATGGCCTATAGAGAGCCATCAAAATATAACTTCTTAAAATACTGACACTGAGACTCACCCTCTGAATTCCTCACCCTAAAATCCCTTCATTGATTGCAATTACGTCCTTTGACATTCAATCAGCCTGAGAATTAAATTCCCTTTGAATATCGTGTATGTGAACCAAATTAAAAGCTACCTGGAGCTCTCTTATTCTACGTTGCCAATGAGAGAGCACCAAGCTTTCCATACAAGCAATTCCTTTAAACCACTTGTGAATCTCCAGCTACCTAAATATCCCTCAAACCTTTATCCCTGACAAATTTTAATACTGCCCAAAGTGCCACTAACTCTACATGAGTATTAGTACCATTACCAAATCCAATCTTAAGCCATAAGTAATGATCATAATGGAAATGAAGAATGGTACCAGTGCCACAAATACCTAGCATGCCTTGAAACGCACCATCGAAATAAATCCAGGGAATATTTAGATTAAAATAGGGCCTATGTCTTGGAGTGATCCTAAAAGGTCCCACTTTACGTTTTTGTTCTCCAAATGCAACTTAGATCATATATGCCACCACAACAATATGCCTCTTAATCCTAAAAATAACACAAGATTCCTATGTAGCAATAAACCCCAAGTTATGTACATTGGTAGCTCTTTAAAATCTTTAACTTTAACATCATGAACCTAATGCCACAAACACTGCTCAAATGAGATAGAACTCTAAGAACCCAGACAACCTGAAGAGAATAAAACTTCTCACCACACCATCTTTGTAATGGGACATGAGACAAAGAGACGATTTATTGTTTCTTCATCCTTTTCACACAATGAACACATGTTGGGACCCTATCAGCCCCGCCTTTTTCTGTTATCCTAGATCAGTACTTTGTTTTCTAAAACTATCCACACAAAAATGAAAGTTTTTAAAGGACGATGTCAGTTCCAAACAATAAGCCACCACCATCTAATTCCTCCTCCTTCATTCAAAAAAGAAAGAGCCTCATACCCTTGTTTTGCAATGAAAATTCCAGTAGCTCTATTCCAAGACCACACTAACTAATCCTAATTATTAGACAACAAGATAGCATAGTGATTAAGACCTTGAATTTATCTTCTCCAATCTTGGTCCATATTACCTTGTAAGAAATTCATTTCCACCGAATAGAGAAATGTTTTTCAACCCCCAACCACCATAGTTTTTGGGTTTAGCCAAAGAATTCCACTTCACTAACATGGTTCCCTCCTTTTTCTTATTTCCATACCAATCAAAACTAAAACAACACTTACGAATAAGATCAATAATGCTCTTAGGCACATAAGCAAGAGAAAACCGGTATATTGTGATATTTTCAAGGACTGAATTGATGAGTATAAGTTGACCACCAATAGAGAGCCATCTATAACACCGACACTTGATCCTTTTTAGATATTTATAACCAACCATAACCAATCCACTACCTTATAATCGTTTGGATTTAGATAGTAGCCCAAGCATTTTAAACCTTGATCCATCTAGTCCTTATTGAAAGAAAACAAAAAACTTAACTGCTCAATTATCTCCGATGAAAGATTATTATACAGAAAGGTGGATTTGGCATTGATATTCTCCATCCCCATCACATTACAAAATTGGTCAAGAATTCTCTTTATAGAACTCCACTCCCTAACAGATCCATATCCACATAGTAAAACATCATCCATGAAGAGTAAGTGAGACACCCAAAATTGATCTGCCACCTAGACTCCTTTAATATTTGGCCTCCTTGAGGAGTCTACTCGGGCCTTCCACTAAAAGAAGAAACAAGAATGACGATAATGGACACCCTTGCCTCAACCCATGTGAGGATTTGAAAAATTGGGATGGAGAACCATTAATTAACACTGTGAAATTTGTTGAGAATACACAACCCATAATCCAATTTACAATATTTAAATTCAACCCAATCTGCAATAAGACCAGCTGAATAAAAGTTTAGTTTACCTTATCATAATATTTTTCCAAATCCAATTTCATCACCACAATATGAGTTTTCATATTTTTAATCAAGTGGAAACACTCTTGTGTCAAACCAATAACATCTAATATCTTCATGTTGAAGAGGAACCTAGATTGTTCCACATAAATGCAAAAAGAAAGAATACCTTTTGATCTGACTACAAGGACTTTAGCTATTAGCTTGTATAGGATATTACATAAATAAATTAGACGAAAGTCACCAAAAGAGACTGGATTATTCTTCTTAGGAATGAGATCCAAGAAAGTGGCATTTAAGGGCACCTGAAATTCTTTCATGGACATTAGACTCTTCTACCACCCTCAACAAGTCATCTACCAGAAGATCATAAAAGCCCAGATAAAACTCTATTATCCATCCATCAAGACTAGGGCTCTTATCCTGCTTGCATCCTTCCAAGGGCTCCTTAATCTCCTCTTTAGTCACAGGGGGCCCCATTCACTCATTTGTTGCCTCATTAAAGAAACTAGGATAAACCTAAATTGTTCGCATTTGATCCACAATATGGTTTCCTTTGGGTTCTTTAAACAAATTACCAAAGTATGTTTCCATCTTTCATGAGGTCTTTGAAAGACCTAATTTTTTCCCCTTCCAAACCATCCAACTCCCAAATAGTGTTAATTTTTTTTTCATTCTCAACAAATTTATGAAAAAAATTGGTGTTTCGGTCGCCCTCCTTAATCCAAATAGACCGACTCTTTAATCTCCATGTGGATTCCTTAATGGATAGCAGTCGATCCTTACTGGATTCTAGGATTTTGAGTTCTGATAATTCTTCTTCTGAGAAGACCCCTACCTCATTGTTTTGAAATAAATTCCTTATGAGATCCTCAACCAATAGTAATTCAACCTTGTGAAGATTTGTTTGAGCCCTTTCCCAACCGACAGTCAGACGCTTGATAGTCCTCATATTGTCAATGAAATAATCCATAGCCAAGGTAGCCACCTGAGGGTCACAATGTTTCCAATTGTCCTCAACCAAGCGACAGAATCCATACTTAGTCAACCAACAATGGTTAAATTTAAATGGCCCGAGGGGGTTTTGAATCCCCCCTTTCCAATTGCAATGAAATAGGCCTATGATTAGAAAGGCCACATTCCCCAATCTAGATTATGTATTTATTACACTCCTCCAACAAGGATTCAACCAAAAAAAATCATTCCAATCTCTTTGAAACCCCAACATTTCCCAAGTGCACATTCCTCCAAGTTGGAGCCAAAGGAACTAGATCGATATCCACTAATTTGGATAACTCAAACAAATGAGAAAAGAACAACGGCAAAGGATCCAACCTAGCCGAGACACCCCATTCTTCTCAAACATATGTTGTAATATTAATATTTCCCCCCATAATAATCTCAGGGTCCTTTAAATTCCATGCTCCTCCAAATTAGACCAAAAATACTTCCACTCGACATATGATCCATAAACATAGAAAATTTTAAAGGTTTTCCCAAAATCTTTGTCATTAACTTCAATTAGAATGCATGCATTAAATATAGATGAATTAACAACCTCAAAACTTACATTCCAAGCCGAAACCAAACCACAAGATTGACCCTCAACATCCAGGGTATAAAAATTCCACCGGGAAGGAGTGAAGAAAGAAAAGCAACAACTTTGGCACCAATAACCATGGTTTCTTGAAAAATAATGATATATGGCTTATACATCCCTAACATCCTTCAAAACGGAAACTTTTTTAGGGATTGCCCCCCACCCCTCTCACATTCAGGTATAAAACTATCATGGAGGAACACCACCAAAGTGATTTCATCCTCTAAGCGCCCTGTCAATAGTTTGTCGTTTACCCTTAAGGACCTCTTTTGAGGATTTTAATTTTTCCTATGATATGAAGGACTTATGCCCCACATGCAAAGTAATATTGTCAAAAGGAGCCAAGCCTCCATCTACCACCCCCCTTCTTTGCTTTCTTATGGACATTCGAGCTTAATTCATAAGGCGGAGATGAAGGCTCCCGAGAGGACACCCCCAAAGAACCTCTACTAACTGAGCTTGCCGCATTATTAGAATTATGGGACACATCCCAAGGACCAAGAATATCTAGAACAATATGTTCTTCCAAGACCTTGGGAAGGTCTTGAGAATTAACCAACCCAAAAGTAGGAGAAACCCCAATATGGAGCTTATAATTCTCACCCAAAATAGGAGAATGGGAGGAATAATTCGACATACTTTTCTCAAATGCCTCCATCAAACCCACAATTGGACATTGTGAAGTCAGAACAACCTCCCTTTCTGAAGCTGGAATAGGTTGAACTTGACCACTACTAGAGTCCCTCAAAGGACTTGGAGGAGAAATCAACAATGGTTCATCCATTGGTATGCTCGACACAAACCCTTTAGATTTTTTAGCCCACGACTTCCTTGGTTTAGCGATCACCTTCTCCACATGACACTTTGATCTTAAGTGACCAATTTCCCTGCATAAATAACAATGGAACATAAGCTTCCAATAGTCCACAGTCTGAGAAATCCACCAATCCTTCCACAAAATTTCAATTTCTGGTACCAAACCCTGACTAATGTCGATCTCCACCAAAAACATTGCAACTCGTTTTTCTTCTTGCTCCAAACTACTCTCATCGAAATATACAAACTTACGAATCTGATTACCCACGAACTTAAAAATCGGACTAGACCAGAACTATAAAGGGAAGCTTGGCAATAAAATCCAGATATGTTGTAGAGAAAAAGGCTTGCTCTGAGGATTTAACCTAGGATACCATCGTTGGAGGACCAAAATCGACGGGCCCTAGAGCCATGCCCGCCCTAATATCATCTCTAGATCACTTTCTGACTAAAATTTGAATAGATCCAACCTTTGACAAAAATGTGAAAATGAGGAAGGTATCCCAACAATTTTACCCATCCAGCCTCCAACCAACCAACCAGATGTGTTCATGACATGAATTTCCCCATAAATTTTCTAACTAACACCTTAGTAGCTAAGGTTTCCACCATGTCCATTCCAATACCATACCCTAAAACCAAGTAGAATTTTCCCTCCATTTCCCTGAAAGATTTTTGTTTCCTCTTTGACACACCGATCCTATTGACAACGTCACAAGAACACGACATATATTTCGAGGTTTGGCTCCCCAAATTCTCCGCACAAGAATAAAATCATGTGCATAATTCATCTGATCAATTTGAATGTCGATTGAAACCCCTCCATTACAACCAATACCCACATGCCTGCTTGAATATAGTATCTCAACCTCAGAGTATGCCCGTAACTTTGTAGTATAGTCTCACGTACAATGCAAAATCTCTTTCAACTCTTCGTTAGTGTGATATATTGACATCAATCTCCAGGAATCTAAGTCTCCATAATTGAGGATATCCTTCTCCATAACAAAATACCACATACCTTAACACTTGTCTCTGTCACTGACAATTTTCTGTCAACAATCAGAGTAGTAAAACCCTAAACCCTACATATCGCCTTGAGGAAACCCTATATCTTCTCCCTTTTACCTTACATGGAGACTTTTTGAACCAGGCCCTTTTCATTTATAACGGTCATGTTATTCTTCGTTTGAATGGTTGGATCAATTTATGAATGATGTAGTCTAAACGTTATACATTTTTATCTTTTTTCGAGCACATTTTCCAATGAGTTTTGTCCAAATCTCGCCATAAATTTAGAAAGTTACAAATTTCAGTGATTGAGATTACATATTTTGCCCTGGGGGTTTTTGAGGGAATTGAATATATTTATGCATTAAAAAATAAAATCTAAACAATGTAAAGTTGTGATTTCATAAAAAATTATGTTGTCTGATTCCAGTGATAGTTGTTGGAAAGTAAAAAATGTAGAACATTTAGACTAGACCTTTACAAATATGTCGTAGCTTTATAATTGAGGCTTTTATTTCTACTTGATTGATTGAATTTGGGTCTTGATGTCTTGATTGGGCTCGATTTATAAATCAATCCATTTTCATCTTTCTTTTTTAAGTAAGGAGCTATTGTATTAAATATAAACAAGATGTACAAAAAGAGCAGAGCTAATCCGACCCCAGGAGATCATGACAATCTCTAGGCAACCAAAAGGACCTATCCATAGGGGAAACCAGTCCAATATATTGATCATATTTTTCTTAATAATTTGTATAAGATGTGTCTAAACAAAATTATACTTCTTCCTAAGGGTAACAAACTCGTAAACATCTAGAAAGCATAGATAAACAGGAAAACTAAAAGCCAAACAACTTCCATCAATCCTCATGAGGAACATGTGGATGAGTGGTAGCCGGGACATTCCTCTGGGAAACAAAAGTCGAAGTCTCTAGACCCGAGTAGTGACACTTCGGGGGAGTGAAGGTGGATCTAACATTGCTACCTTCACACCTACCATTAATATGAAGACTCTCGTCATATCCCAATGCCTTAAGGGGATCATTTTCTTGTTGTGATATGACATAATCTCGTTGGAGGAAACCTTCCTTTGCAGTGAGAGTGTGAGGGGATCATTTGCTTGTTGCGATATGACATAATCTCATTGGAGGAAACCTTCCTTTGCAGTGAGAGTGTGAGGAGTAGTAATGTCGGGATCAGTACCCTACACATCGTCATCTACGACGCTTCTTAGACTTAACTCTTGTTGTACTCCCACCCTCGTACACAGTGAATGTCTTGAGCCTTCCAAATTGACAGGAGTGTTAAGCGATAGGGTGTCCATTTGTTTGCTTGGGTGGTCTGTTGGGCTACACGTGTCCTCCATATTATCGTGTGAAATGGAGAGCACCCCATCCGGGGGATAAATCGGGCCCTTTTCATGATCAATGTTCACAAGGATTTTGATCCTAGTGTTTTCTAGATGAAGAATGGTTTAATAAGAAGATTGATAAGGATTTGTAGATAACATGAAGAAAGGAAATATATTTTAGATGCATGAGGGATAAAACAGAGGATGAAGATACCAAGGACATATTTGAGGTAGGACAGAAGGAAAAGCATAGGAGAGAATAGGAAGTTGAGTATTGTAAAGAAAAAGAAGAGCATGTGGATGATGAGCCATATTCTTTCTATCAAGTTTAAATTCAAATATTGAGGTATTATTCAAGCAAATCCAACGATGGTGATAAATTAGTGATAAACAATCCTTGATGATTTCAAAGGATGAACATGCAATTCTTTACCGAGGAGGTAGGCCTTTGCAATTTAAAAACACCATAACATGTGGCGCAAGCACATGGATTGCAAAGGTTGAAGGTAGTTTATAAAACCACAACTTTTTCCTCCGCAAACAACTTTTCATCTAAAGGTGGTTCATGGGTTTAATGTTATTTACTTCAAAGAAGTGTGCAATCTTGTCCATTGTAATAAAGATTGAATGAAAAAGGATACCCGGTAAGATGACAAAGCAATAATAATTTAAGGCGATTATTTTTGGTATAAAAGGACCTACTTTGCCATAGTGAGATCAAAGGTCTACATTCTATTGTGTAGGAGAGGTTCTTTGAGATCTAGGATTAGTATTTCATCAGGGAACTAATAGGTGCGAAGCACCATGAAAAATCTCAATTAGATCCATTGGAATCTAGTCAATGATCAATATTGCATCACATAGGAGGGTCCATTTGGGATTTCATGAATTGAAATGTGTCACAAATGACTAGAATCAATTCTACTTGAAATAATCAAAGGGTTGGCATTCCATCACTAGGGGTGAACTAGTTAGGGAATAGAAAAGGTTGAAACACCACAAATGGCCATGATTTCATCAAGATCCTAGATCCATAGCCCACAGGCCATTGCACGGTACCCCTCTTTTAGTACTAAAGATGGTGAGTGCTCATTGTTGTAGATGAATACGTCACAAAAGATCCCCATAGAGGTACAATTTAGGAGATCCCCCCTCTTGCTTAAGTGCCTCTTGGAAAATAGATACCCTCTCAGCTAATTGCAATAGTGGATTCATCTCAAATGAGACCACTTCCCAAAATTGAAAGAAGTAGTGTCAAAAGAAGAAATAAACTATTTTCAGTTAGACTATGCACATGTGCCCCTAATATTGTGGGATTAAGAAAGATTGGAAACCATTAAGTTGATCCAGATTATAAATGGAACGAAATGAAATATAGAGTTATAACAAAAACACAAATATACAACAAAACTTGACTTCTATTAATAAATGAACTATGTTGAACTGTAAACAAATGCATAATGAAACAAACTCCCTCGAATGGTGGTAGTTGAGCTCTGAGAAGAGATGTGACGACTACGTGCCTTCACCAGAATGCATTACAATGAGGTCAAAAGGCCTTTTTATCATAAAGAAGCAACGAGGAAACCCTAAACATCCAAAAACCTAACCCTAGGAGATGAAACGTCAAAAGGCTTGTGGGCCCCGATGGGGTTAGTTGGTATGCCAAATTCTCAGGGTCGTAACTTTTGCATACGATCTCTATTTGGCATGCTCAATAGCCCATTGGAAAGGTATAGTTGAGAGGTACATATTTTGGTAGGCCCAGACCATGCCTTTGGCTATTGTCTGGGCACTGTCATGCCCATAAAATGTTGTTTAGGGCCTCAAAATGACCCCAGAGTTACCTTGCTTTGACAACCTGATAAAGTTGGATCCTCTGTTGGAAAGTGCCATTAACCTGTGTGTTCACAATATGATCAATGGTTTCTTGTTCCATATAGTTAGGGTTGATATCTATCGGTGTCAACTACTCTACTATCTTTGATGTGTCCAATAACAATGGAAAGTGTGACCAAAGGAGGTCCACATTGAACATTGGGTGCAAGTCAAAGCCAAGGAAGAGGGGAATACTTAGCTCAAAAGCATTGTCACCCACAACCTTGGAGATGGTGTAAGGACCATAGTGAAGTGGATGAAGCTTCTAATGGGGTCTTGTAAGGCGCTCCTTCTACAAATTTAACCAAACCTTGCCTCCCACCTGAAACTTGTGTGGAACCCAGTGTTGATCATGGTGTTGCTTGTACTTAACATTGGCTTTCAAATATCATGGACCTGGTGGTGGATGTGTTGAATTCATTTAATATAATTGGTGGCTTTATTGGCCTCAGACTAAATATGGGAAGATTCTTCTTGTGTGGTCGCAAGGGGCAATGCGACATCAATGGGAATCATTGGTTGAAATCCCAGCCCCACCTGAAAGGGGTTGTGGTTGATCGAGCTATGGAGAGATTTGTTGTAGTTGTGTTGAACATAGGGGAGACTATCATCCCATGCGTGTGGATGCTTGAATTTGTACATGCGAAAGATATGCACGATCATCTGATTGACGACCTCTGTTTGGCCATCAGTTTGGGGGTCGAAGACAATGGATTTGGTGAGCTTTGTGTCCAACAATGACCAAAGGCTCAACCAAAATGTGCTTAGGAACCTGTTGTCCCAATCTAAGATGATGTTTTGACGTATCCCAAAATGTACCCACACTTGTTCGAAGAAGAGCTTGGCAATGGCCTCCACTATGATACTCTTCTTCCAGGCTATCGAAATGGCCATCTTAGAAAATCTATCAACCACCACAAAAACACAGTCATTTCCTTATTTGGTTGAAGGAAGGCCAAAGATGTAGTTCATAGAGATGGATTCCCAGGGCCTATAGGGAGTAGGCACATGGGTGTACAGGCCTTGCTTCTTAATGACTAGTTTGGAAATAACACAGGTAGTGCAAGACCAGATGTACTTACCACCTTCCTCTCAGATTTTTGGCCAATAGAAATGCTTCTGCAACACTACCACTATCTTTTCCACACCAAACTTTCCTGCCATCCAAATGTAGTGAGCTTCCCAAATCAACTTCACATGCTTGCTTGAAGGAAAACAAAGATGGCCCAGATGGCATAACATTATGTCCTAAAGATGAAAGTCAGTGACAAGTGGGCCTACGCCCAACATCTGGTAAGTGGTAGAGAAGTCAGGATCTCTCTCATATAATTGGGGCCACCCATAGGCCTCATGTCCATAGGATTGGAGCATCATGATTAATGTTGCAATTGGAGGTCGACTGAGGAAGTCAACGATGCGATTGGTGCTCTATGTCTTATATTTGATGTTGAGATGAAAAAACTGCAAGTATGTGGACCAATTTTGATGGTGGTCATTCTGCAATTTTCCTTGTGTCTGCATGAACTGTAGAGGATTATGATCAATGTAGATGACTATCTCATTCTCAAGAATGTAATGCTTCCATTGGCGATGGGCTTGTACAATGGAATACATTTCTTTGTCATAAGTGGGCTACTTACGAATGACATATGATAGTGTCTCACTATGATAGGCTATTGGATGACCATGTTGAGTGAGAACTGCGCCCACAACATAAGCTGGGGCACATGTCTCAATATCAAAGGGTTGTTGCAGATTGGGTAATGAGAGCACCGTGGCTGAGCACAAGCGATATTTCAGATCATCGAACACTCTTTGTTGCGACTGTCCCCACACGAACTTTTATTTGCCACCACCCTTGGTCACTTGGCTGAGGGCCCATGCAATATGGGAGAATTCCAACACGAACCTATGATGGAAATTGACAAGTCCCAAGAAACTCTGAAGATCAGTTAGTGTGGTCGGGGCTGGCCAGTTACGAATGACCTGGATCCACATGCACAACATGCTCATAAATAATGTAGCCTAGGTATTGGACCATGTTCATGTTGAAGGAGCATATTTCCAAGTTAGCATATAGCTTGTGTTGGCACAGAGTGAGAAGGACGTACTGAATATGGTACAAGTGTTCTGCCCAACTCTTGTTGAAGATGAGGATATCATCCATATATACCACCATAAAATAATTGGTGAAAGGTTGCAAGATATCATCCATCAACCTCGTGAAATTGGTTGGGGCATTCGTCAAATCAAAGGGCATGACCAACCATTCAAAAAGACCTTCTTTGGACTTGAAAGCAGTCTTCCATACATTAGTTTGTTCTATTGGGACCTGGTGGTAGTCGGACTTCAAGTCAATATTACCGAACTACTTGGCTCCCTTGATTTGGTCAATAAGGTTGTTAATTTGAGGAATTTAGTATCGATTCATAACTATGATTTTGTTTAGGGCCCTGTAATCAATGCAGAGTCACCAGGTCCTGTCTTTCTTCTGCACGAGTACAATTGGGTTTCCACAGGGTGAGGAGCCTGGTTGAACGTGCCCCTTTTTTAGTAGCTCTTGGATATGGTTCTTTATTTCATCATTTTCCATTAGAGAGCGACGATATATTGTCCCATTGGGTAGAGGTCTTCTGAGGGTCAAAACGATTGAATGCTTGACCTGACAGTGCATAGGTACCCTAGTGGGTGAGGAGAATATGTCTTTGTATTCCTCCATGACCTTGTCCACTTGCTTCTGATACGCGGAGAGGCCATGTACAGAGGCCATGTATGTGGCTGCTACCTTCTATTCACTTTGAGAGTGAATCGTAAAGAAGAAAAATTTCCCGATCTAGGACATGACCTTCTTTCATTGCTTAGCGAAGATCAAAGAAATGATGGAACGCAGAGTTACCTCCAGTATCTTGTACAATTGTCTACCCAAAGTAATAATAACACTGTGAGGTATAGATTCATATACAACATGACATTTCCACAAGTAAGGTTGGCCTAAAATAACATCAAAAACTTCAAGGGGGAAAATATCACACAATACCTCATCCTTGAAGGCCTTGATGTCGTAGGGCAAGCGACATTATTGGCTGATGCGAAGAACTCTCCCTTGGTGGAGCCATCCGATATGGTAAGGCTGTGAATTTTGTGTTGTCATCAGATCCAACCGCTTTGTAACCTCTGTTGAGACGAGGTTATTTTGAATTCCACTATCCACAATGAAGTGTAGCAGAGCACCCTTCACCCACATTTGCGAGTGGAAAAGGTGCTCACCTTCCTCTGGTTCTTCGGGTTCACTTGGCTGGACCTTGGTGGTAGCAACGATGGCTCTAGGTTCCACATCAATGATCTGCTTCCCCTTGTCTGGTTCTAATTCTGAGTCGGAACATGCATTTGAATTTGAGACTTTCAACTCAGCCACCAACGACTACTTTGAGTGACATTCATCGGTGTTATGCAAGGGGATTTTATGGAATTCACACCACTTTTCAGTGTCTTTCTTCATATTCCCATTACCATTCTTTGTTTTCATCTTGGACTGGTTGTCCTACTGTGGTCCATCCTTGCTCTGTCTTTTTTTCTATGAGTTGGGGTTGCCTTTGCCCTACTTCTGCTGTGAGGAATTCACAGATCCGAACTCTCGCTTCTTCTGTCTAAATTTATGCTCGATTTTGATGACATATTGATAAGTATTTCCCAGTGATGAGATGTATAGAAACTCCATTTATGTTTGGATGTATTGATGCAAACCACCGCGGTACTTGAGCACCAGGTGTCATTCAAAGTCTTTGATACCTAGCTTGGTGCGCAAGGTATGGAAGACATTTGTGAACTCTGACACTATTTGGTCCTTTTTGTATAATGGTTATCGTAGATTCCAACAGGGTAACAATGTTCCTTAATAACATCCCTGAAAGAATTCCAAGTGGGTACGACTACAAATATTGTGGATTCCTCCATTGCCTTTTTCTCACAGTGAGTTTCCCACCAATCCTTGACATCGGGGACAACCTTAAGGAGCGTAAAGGTGATCTTTTCTCTATTGGAAAAATTATGGACAAAAAAATCCCCTTCGAGGAGATTCAACCATTTATTTAGATCATCTGCATCTATCTAAACTTCGGATATAGGAATATCAAAACTAACATGTACTTTGAAGGGGGCGGTGCCTCCAAAGTGGTCGCTTGACGGAGTTGCGTCAACTGTTGGTAGTCGTCGAAGGATTTGGGAAAAATTATCCATCATCTCATTCCTTTGTCACGTGAGGGATTCCTCGAGCAATAGTTTAATAATATCTCCTGCTCCATCGTCTATCTTTTCTTCCGCCATGGGAGGTTGTCGGGGTCGGTGAGGACGGTCCTACAAAGGCTCAAATAGTTTGAGTCCCAACTCCTTATACCCTGACCTCGTCGGGGACATGCACAGAGAAATAGATAAAGAGCAGACTACTCTGATACCACTGATCTAGATTTATAAATGGAACGAAATGAAATACAAAGTTATAACAAAAACACAAATATACAACAAAACTTGCCTTCTATTAATAAATGAACTTTGTTGAACTATAAACAAATGTAGAATGAAACAAACTCCCTCGAATGGTGGTAGTTGATATTTGAGAAGAGATGTGATGGCTATGCCCATTTGCTAGAGCGCATTACAATAAGGCTGAAAGTCCTTTTTATCATAAAGAAGCAATGAAGAAACCCTAAACATCCAAAAACCTAACCCTAGAAGATGAAATGCCAAAAGGCTTGTGGGCCTCAATGGGGTTAGTTGGTACACCATCTTCTTGGAGTCGTAAATTTTGCATGATCTCCATTTGGCATGCTTGATAGCTCGTTGGAAAGGACTAGACGAGAAGTACACATTTTGGATGGCCCATACCATGCCTTTTCTTATTGTTTGGGCGCTACCGAGCTCATAAAATGTTGTTTAGGGCCTCAAAATGGCCCTGAAAGTTCAGGACCCGAAAAAGTGTAGAAAAACTGCCAAAATGGAAAACTTTACTTTGAGCTAGTGGAA
The DNA here is from genome assembly GCA_009831015.1 of Picea engelmannii. Classification (NCBI taxonomy): domain Eukaryota; kingdom Viridiplantae; phylum Streptophyta; class Pinopsida; order Pinales; family Pinaceae; genus Picea; species Picea engelmannii. The sequence goes on along the minus strand of ML814217.1, from coordinate 138,901 downwards.
TAGGTGGATGGCCATCGATACCCACCTGGATCATAAGTATAAATCAAGACATAACCAGTAAAGGATCAAGCAACAAAGACAACAGGTTCATCAAGTCTATATAAACATCCCTTGACAACATAATAGATCATCGAGAATATTGATGCCACGAAGTTGCTGAATTTTTGAGAGCGAGTCAGTCCCTATCATTTTTGCATCGATTCCCTGACCTTATGGTGGGAGGATCAATTAAATTTCTTTTGCTTTCTTTATTCATTCTCTCCTCCTTTGTAAGCACTATTGTGAGCTCCATATTTTTGGAAGTGTAGATTTTAACCTTGTACAATATTTACTGCAAACAAATTTTCAGTAAAAGAACATAAAATATACAATGGCAAATACACAAATTACACAGATATTTTTCCCCTAGAAACCCAAACTAGGAAAACCAAGATATTCTATATTCATTCATCATGTTACATTGTTTACAATACAATATACATATAGGAGCCAACGACGTCCAAAACTCTAACCCAATGACCTGGATTAGTCAACAACCCTAATTCCTTAACCGGAAATAGAAAACCATCGGAAAAAACCATGTGCCGAAAAACCACCCAACAATGGACATGAAAATCGAGGCAAAAATGCGACACGTTTCTCGAGGCAATTTTTTTTCTCAGGGGTGTTGCCCTCGAACCCCCTCAAACCCCCACGTCGCGCCTGACGCATCATAGACACTACTTATCGTGCAAATAATATAACACATACCCAACACTCTCCCACTTGTTGTTTTCTTTGCATACAGGGGGTTTACATGGTTACATAGTCAACAATCTAGGGCAACAATGCCCATGGATCCTCTACACCAAGATAACTTCTCAGTGCTCACATATTTTGTTAATGAATTTGCAACATTCTTCAAAGTGTCCACTTTCATCAGAAACACTTTCTTTTCTTCAACCATGTCTCTCACAAAGTGATATTGAATATCAATATGCTTTGTCTTTGAATGATAAGTTGGGCTCTTCACCAAAAATTGCACTCTGACTATCACAATCTATCCTTACAGCTTGTTGTACCAACCCAATACGTGAACACAATCTTTGTAACCATACTGCTTCCTTACTTGCATGAGTGGTTGCCATGTATTCAGCTTCTATAGTTGAAAGTGCCACTACAACTTGTCTTTTGCTCATCCAACCGATTGCTCCTCCAAACATGTTAAACACATACCGGCTTGTAGATATCCTACGATCCATATCTCCAACCCAATCTACATCCACAAAGCCATGTATATCCAACACTCTGTCCAATCCTGGTCTTCCTTGATAGCACAATCCATAGCTAGCAGTGCCATGTAAATACCTAAAAACTCTTTTTACTGTTGTACAATGCTCCTTTCCTGGTTTTGACATATACCTACTCAAAACTCCCACTGCATGTGCAATGTCCGGTCTAGTAGAAACCATTGTATACATCAAACTGCCAACTACACTCACATATGGAACACAAGACATGTCCTCCTCCTCTTCCTGTGTCTTGGGACACTGATCCACATATTACTTTACACCAACAGGAATAGGGACCTTTACCGATTTACATTCCTACATATTAAATCTCTGCAATATTGTCACGACATATTTTCTCTGATTTAACCAGAGTTTCCTCTTTTTCTGATCTCTTTTAATTTCCATGCCCAAAATGAAATTTGAAGCACCGAGATCATTCATGTCAAATTTAGAGGACAACTGAGTTTTCACATCTTGGATAATCTCCTTGTTGTTTCCTATCAACAACATGTCATCCACATAAAAGACCAAATAAATCAAATGATCACCAATTAATTTAAAATACACATAGTGACCCTCTTTGCTTCTTGTGAAGTCAAGTCCCAACATATAAGTATCAAATTTTGTATACCACATCCTTGGTGATTGTTTTAAACCATACAAGGAATTTTCAGCTTGCATACCAACTCCTTCTTTCCCTTCACAACAAAACCTTATGGCTGCTTCTTATAAATTTCTTCTTCCAGATCCCCATGTAGGAATGTTGTCTTCACATCCATCTGTTCTACTTCAAAATAAAATGCAACAACAACAGATAACAAAAATCTTATAGAAGTTAACTTGGCGACAGGAGAAACAATCTCACCAAAATCAATTCCCTCAACCTGGGAATAACCCTTTGCTACTAACCAGGCTTTGTATTTCTCAAATTTTCCTTCTGGATTCAGCTTCTTTTTAAATACCCATTTGTTGCCAATGGACTTTCTTCCAGTCGGTAACTCCATTAGATCCCAAGCCTCATTCTTATCCAAGGTTGCCATTTCTTCATCCATGGCCTTTTTCCAGAGCTTTCCATCCTCTGAATCCACTGCCTCCTTGACAGTTGTAAGGGACCTAACCCCTCATGTAGGTAGAATAATAATTTTCCATGTAATAAAGGTCAATATTAATAAGGCCTAGCAATAAAGAGGAACAAGTCAAATGTAAGAAGACCTAATAGAAGCTTCTACTTCTAGAAGGATCTTCCTCTAGACTGTTCTTTTGGATAGACATATTTAGTATAAATAGGAGTAGAGGGTATGAGAAGTTTTGTCTTGGATATTATTGTAATAGAGATCTGCTCTGCTGGAGGTTGCCCCATCGAAGAGGCAAGTGAACATTGCTCTCAGTAATCAAAGTGCTCTTTCTGGCGTTATTCTAGTATTATTCTGGTGTTGTTCTGGTTACATCATTGTTTATTTTCCATTTCTAGTTAATTATTTATGTTATGCATACTATTTTATATATGGAATATTACAACAATTCTAGGATCATCAACAGTAATAGACAAAGAAAAATTTGAATGGAAATCATATGGAGTATATCTTTATGGTATCCTTCTTTCTCGAACCGATCTCCTCAATATTGGAGTATGATGATCTTCTTCTTCTGATTCTCGTTCTCCTGTAGAGTCTGATTCATCATCCTTTAAATCAAACTCGATTTTCTCCGGTTCTTCCTTACTTGGTAGGACTCCCTGTTTAATAACATCCTTCATTTCTCTAAATACCACATCTCGGCTATACACAACCTTAATAGTTTCTAGGTTCCAAAGCTTATAACCTTTGAGACCATCTTTATACCCAATAAAGATACACTTTTCAACCTTTTTATCTAGCTTACTCATGTTTTCCTTTGGAACATGAACATAAGCCTCACAACCAAATACCTTGAGATGTGTGAGAGAATGTTTCTTACTAGTCCATACCTCTTGTGGATTCTTGTCATCCAACACTGATGAGGGTGATCTGTTGACCAAGTAACAAGCAATACCTACTATCTCTGGCCAGAATTCTTTCCCTAACCCGGCACCATTGAGCATGCACCTTGATTTTTCCATCAATGTCATGTTCATCCTTTCTGCAACTCCATTCTATTGAGGTGTATATGGAGTAGTCTTATGCCTTGCTATACCGCACTTCTTACATAATTCTTCAAATCCATTCCCACATAACTCTCTGCCATTATCTGTCCTCAACACCTTAATTCTTTTCTCTGTTTGATTCTCAACAAGAGCCTTAAACTCTTTAAACCTGTCAAAGACTTCATATTTCTTCCTAAGGAAATATATCCAGGTATTCCTTGAGAATTCATCTATAAATGAGACATAGTACATAGGATTTCCCAATGATGGGACCGACATAGGTCCAAAAATTCACTATGAACTAGATGTAAAATTCCTTCTACCCTCATTGATCCGGATTATTTTCGGCACGAAATGAGATCGGAGATATAATAAAGAAATGCACAGAGATATCACATATATTTGATAATATAATAGAAATGTATCATAGATGCAACCATAAACACAGATATACAGTAATACATGATTTCTATTAATGAAAGAAATGTATAGACACTGTAAAAATACAGAGTGAAAGACTCGCTAGAATGGTGGCAGCTTATCTCTGAGAAGAGATGTGACGACTACTCACATTCGCAANAAAACCTAACCCTAGGAGATGAAGCGCCAAAAGTCATGTGGGCCCCGTTTGGGTAAGTTAGTACATCAACTTCCCGAGGTCGTAACTTTTGCATACGATCTCCATTTTAGGCGTATGATAGCTCGTTGGAAAGGTATCATCGAGGATATTCATTTTGGGGGCTCAATCATGCCTTCGGCTATTATTGAGAACTTCGATCTCGAAAAACCTTCATTTGGGCCCTCAAAATGGCTCTGGAAGTTAAAAATTGCTAAAAATAGTAAATTGCCAAATTTGTTAGAAAAGTGTTTTGAGCCAGTCAGAAAAGGTGGGTGGCCACTGATATCCTCCTGGATCAATCCTCCCTCCTTAGGAAGCAATGGTCTCCATTGCATTGAGTTCCCGGGGGAGAGGGAAAAGCGTTTGCTGAATTTGCATCTTGGTGAGCTGCTTGCCTTACTGGAGACGTCGCGCTGCTCAGTTTGTGGAAGTCTGTCACGAACCTGTTGAGGCTGAGGTTGTTCAAAAATTCAGGCTACATGAGAGGACAGTGTACAGAAGGAATCTTTTCACTTTGCTGCAACCTTGTCGACCTGCTTCTGTTGGATAGAAGGTGCTTGGGGCAAAGCTGTAATGGTTGCAGTGTCCTTCTGTTCCCCTTTTGAACAGATTATGAAGAAGCTGAATTTTGCAGTATGAGATACTACCTTGCGACACTTTTTAGGTGGAACAGTAGTCGGAACTACCTCTGGTATTCTGTAGAGATGACCCCCTAGAGAAACAATGACACTGCGGGGTCGAGACTCATAAATAGTGTGGCGCTTCCACATATATGGTTGGCCCAAGAGAACATCACAAACATCTAGTGGGGCAACATCACATAATACCTCATCCTTGAAGGGTTGGATGCCATAGGACAATCGACATTGCTGGCTGACATGAAGATCTCGTCCTTGGCGAAGCCACCCGATGTTGTATGGTTGCGGGTGTGGTGTTGTCGACAATCCCAACTGTTTGACGACCTCTGCTGAGATGAGGTTCCTCTGGCTTCCACTATCAACAATAAAATGCAGCAGGGTCCCCTTCACCCACATCTGTGAATGAAAAAGGTGCCCCCCCTCTTCAGGATCTGTTGGTTCTTCTGGTTGAATTGTAGCGGTCGCAACAATAGCAATGGGGTCTGCGTCTATGATCTATCCTTTACCAGTATTTTCAAAATCAGATTCTGAATCAGGGTTCGGCTCCTTGTCTTTGATCTTGATCACCAATGACTGTTTTGAGTGACATTCATCGGTGTTGTGCCAGGATCTTTTGTGGAAATCACACCATTTTTCGGTGTCCTTCTTTGTCTTCCCGTGACCCTTCTTTTCATGTGGCTTGGACTGGTTTTTGGGAGATTGTTTGTTAGGGACATCTTTGTCATACTTTGGTTGCTGCAGATTTGCAGAACCAAAATCCCATTTGTTCTAGTGCTTAAATTTCTGTTCGATTTTAACAGTATATCGATAGGCAGCACCGAGTGATGAGATGTCTAGAAAATCCATTTCAGTTTGGATGTATCTGTGTAGAGCCCCATGGTATTTCAGAACCAAATGTTGTTCAGAGTCTTTGATACCCAACTTGGTGCGCAAGGTATGGAAGGTATCAGTGAACTCCGGAACTACTTGGCCCCTCTCTTGCCGTAGTGTGGTCCATCTCATGTACTGGTCCTCATAGTTGCCAATAGGGTAATATTGTTCCTTTACCGTATCCACACAAAAATCCCAAGTGGGATCAGCCCCATATATTTCAGACTCCTCTGTGGAACTCTGCTCCCAATAAGTTTCCCACCAATGTTTGACATGGGGGAGAGCTTTAAGGAGTGCGAAGGTGATCTTTTCTTTGTCGGAAAATTTATGAGCAAAGAAATAACCTTCTAGCAGATTTAACCATTTGTCTAGGGCTTCTGCATCTATCTGTCCTTCAAATACAAGAATATCAAAATTAACTTGTACCTCGAAAGGCGAGGTGCCTCCAAAGTGGCCGCTTGATGAAGATGCACCTGTTGCTATCGGCAGGCGTTGAAGGATGTGGGAAAAATTCTCCATCATTTCGTCCCTCTGTCGCGTGAGAGCTTGCTCAAGCAATAGACTGATAGGATTGTCTACTCCGTCGCTTTTCTTTTCTTCCGCCATTGAGGGTTTCTTGGGTGTGTGAGAGCGATTGTCCTCAAGAGAGACAAGCTTGAGACCCAACTTTCTATACTCAGACCTCGTCGGGGACATGCACTAAAAAAAGGACCAAGAACAACATGCTCTGATACCACTGATCCAACTTATTTTCGGCACGAAATGAGATCGGAGATATAATAAAGAAATGTACAGAGATATCACAAATATTCGATAATATAACAAAAATGTATCAGATATGCAACCATAAAAACATATACACAGTAATACACGATTTCTATTAATGAAAGAAATGTACAAACACTGTAAAAATACAGAGTGAAAGACTCGCTAGAATGGTGGCAGCTTATCTCTGAGAAGAGATGTGACGACTACTCGCATTCGCAAGAAGATGATTACAATGAGGCTCTGAAGGCATTTTTACAATAAACAGGAATGCCAAAAGTCCTAGACATCCAAAAACCTAACCCTAGGAGATGAAGCGCCAAAATTCATGTGGGCCCCGTTTGGGTAAGTTAGTACATCAACTTCCCGTGGTCGTAACTTTTGCATACGATCTTCGTTTTAGGCGTATGATAGCTCGTTGGAAAGGTATCGTCGAGGAGATTCATTTTGGGGGCTCAATCATGCCTTTGGATATCATTGAGAACCTTGATCTCTAATAAACTTCATTTGGGCCCTCAAAATGGCCCCGGAAGTTAAAAACTACTAAAAATAGTAAATTGGCAAATTTGTCAGAAAACTATTTTGAGGTAGTCGAAAAAGGTGGGTGGCCACTGATATCCACCTGGATCAATACCTCATTGCACCAGAGGGGAATCTTACCCGATTTTGCTTCTCATATACACAATATTCACAGAAATCAAAATCCAGAGAGCAGTTATACATACCTTCAACCATACCTTCATGGTGTAGTAGTCAAAGACCCTTCTCTTCGATATGCCCCAGTCTTTGATGCCACAAAATGACCTTTTCTCCAGAGACTGTAGGAGTTCTTTATTCTTCAACTCCTATATCAGGAATAATGGAACTATTACACCCATCACTAATAGTGATTCCTTGCAACTTATACAGGGTTCCAAACCGAACTCCCTTCAACAACACCATTGATCCTCGAACCATCTTGCAGGTTTCCTTTTCAAATATTGTTTTTACCCCCGCATCATCCATTTTTCTTACAACAATCAAATTTCTGGCCAAACTTGGGATGTGCAGAACACGAGGAAGTGTTCTAATCCTTCCATCTATGAGCCTCGACTTGACTTTTCCTCGTCCTATGATTCTAGTTGTCGAATCATCACCTAGGAAAACATTACCTCCATCATACCTTTCATATTCATAGAACCACTCCCTGTGGGGAGTCATATGAAAGGATGCACATGAGTCAACCAACCATGGCTCATGATCTGCATATGTGCTTGAAGAAGCCAAGTACACATCCCCTCCTTCTTCCTTGGAGTTCTTTTCTTATGTAGAAGGAGATTCTTCAGATCCCTTCTTTTTCTCAACTTTGGATCTACACTGCTTCTTGTAGTGCCATTCTTTTCCACATCTCCAACATACCTTTACAAACTTTCTGGGAGATTTAGATCTACCCTTAGACTTAGATCTCCCACTTGAGAACTTCGATATATTTCTTTCCTGGGAGTGTCCTCTTGCAAATAATGTGTCTGTGCTATGTCCTTCCATGTTCTTCCGTCTCATCTCCTTCGAAAACAAGGATGAGACCACTTCATCAAACTTCAAGGCAGTTGCATTACTACCTATGGCCACAACCAGACTATCCCACGAGTCTGGTAAATAACACAGTAAACTGATACACTTATCTTCATCTGAAATTTTAATCTTAACATATACTAACTGACTTACCACAATATTGAAGGCGTTCAAATGCTCTGCCACCGAGTCTCCATCTCTCATCCTCAGATTATACAACTTCTTTCTCAAGAATAGTTTATTTTTTAGGGACTTAGACTGATACAACTTCCCCCAACTTATCCCATAAATTATTGGTTTTAGATTCCTCTGACACACTCAGTAATACTGAATCTGAGAGACACAGTCGGATTGTGCTCTTCGCCTTCTGATCCAACCTTGTCCAGTCATCTGTTGAAGTTCTTGTAGGTGCAGTACCTGAATCCACTACGATCCACTGATCTCTGTCCACCAACAGATCTTCCACAACTCAAAATGTTTCCCATTAAACTTCTCGATCTCCATTTTTGAATTGCTCGCCATTTCTTTTCACCTAAAATATCAATACCACAGATCTCCCACTGTAACAAGGCTTATCATAGTCACGAGCCAAACCCTTGACCACAAATGCGTCCCCCTGAAGCCAACAAAGCTCTGATACCAAATGTAGATTTTAACCTTATACAATATTTACTGCAAACACATTTTCAGTAAAAGAACAGAAAAGATACAATGGAAAATACACACATTACACATAGATTTTTCCCTTGGAAACCCAAATCGAGAAAACTAACATATTCTATATTCATTCATCATGTTACATTGTTTACAATACAATATACATATAGGAGCCAACGACATCCAAAACCCTAACCCAATGACTTGGATTAGTCAACAACCCTAATTCCTTAACCGAAAATAGAAAACCATCGGCAAAAACCATGTGCCGAAAAACCGCCCAACAATGGACACAAAAATCGAGGCAAAAATGTGACACGTTTCCCGAGGCAAAAAAATTCTTGGGGGGGCTTGGTTCCCCCCTTCAA
>ML814217.1:112894-129990 GCA_009831015.1 Picea engelmannii | reverse complement strand
CATAGGAGAGAATAGGAAGTTGAGTATTGTAAAGAAAAAGAAGAGCATGTGGATGATGAGCCATATTCTTTCTATCAAGTTTAAATTCAAATATTGAGGTATTATTCAAGCAAATCCAACGATGGTGATAAATTAGTGATAAATAATCCTTGATGATTGCAAAGGATGAACATGTAGTTCTTTACCGAGGAGGTAGGCCTTTGCAATTTAAAAACACCATAACATGTGGCGCAAGCACATGGATTGCAAAGGTTGAAGGTAGTTTATAAAACCACAACTTTTGCCTCCGCAAACAACTTTTCATCTAAAGGTGGTTCATGGGTTTAATGTTATTTACTTCAAAGAAGTGTGCAATCTTGTCCATTGTAATAAATATTGAATGAAAAAGGATACCCAGTAAGATGACAAAGCAATAATAATTTAAGGCGATTATTTTTGGTATAAAAGGACCTACTTTGCCATAGTGAGATCAAAGGTCTACATTCCATTGTGTAGGAGAGGTTCTTTGAGATCTAGGATTAGTATTTCATCAGGGAACTAATAGGTGTGAAGCACCATGAAAAATCTCAATTAGATCCATTGGAATCTAGTCAATGATCAATATTGCATCACATAGGAGGGTCCATTTGGGATTTCATGAATTGAAATGTGTCACAAATGACTAGGAGCAATTCTACTTGAAATAATCAAAGGGTTGGCATTCCATCACTAGGGGTGAGCTAGTTAGGGAATATAAAAGGTTGAAACACCACAAATGGCCATGATTTCATCAAGATCCTAGATCCATAGCCCACAGGCCATTGCACGGTACCCCTCTTTTAGTACTAAGGATGGTGAGTGCTCATTGTTGTAGATGATTACATCACAAAAGATCCCCATAGAGGTACAATTTAGGAGATCACCCCTCTTGCTTAAGTGCCTCTTTGAAAATAGATACCCTCTCAGCTACTTGCAATAGTGGATTCATCTCAAATGAGACCACTTCCCAATACTGAAAGAAGTAGTGTCAGAAGGGGAAATAAACTATTTTCAGTTAGATTATGCACATGTGCCCCTAATATTGTGGGATTAAGAAAGATTGGAAACCATTAAGTTGATCCAAATTATAAATGGAACGAAATGAAATATAGAGTTATAACAAAAACACAAATATACAACAAAACTTGACTTCTATTAATAAATGAACTATGTTGAACTATAAACAAATGCATAATGAAACAAACTCGCTCGAATGGTGGTAGTTGAGCTCTGAGAAGAGATGTGACGACTACGTGCCTTCACCAGAATGCATTACAATGAGGTCAAAAGGCCTTTTTATCATAAAGAAGCAACGAGGAAACCCTAAACATCCAAAAAACTAACCCTAGGAGATGAAACGTCAAAAGGCTTGTGGGCCCCGATGGGGTTAGTTGGTATGCCAAATTCTCGGGGTCATAACTTTTGCATACGATCTATATTTGGCATGCTCAATAGCCCATTGGAAAGGTATAGTTGAGAGGTACATATTTTGGTAGGCCCAGACCATGCCTTTGGCTATTGTCTGGGCACTGTCATGCCCATAAAATGTTGTTTAGGGCCTCAAAATGACCCCAGAGCTACCTTGCTTTGACAACCCGATAAAGTTGGATCCTCTGTTGGCGACTGCCATTAACCTGTGTGTTCAAAATATGATCAATGGTTTCTTGTTCCATATAGTTAGGGTTGATATCTATCGGTGTCAACTACTCTACTATCTTTGATGTGTCCAATAACAGTGGAAAGTATGACCAAAGGAGGTCCACATTAAACATTGGGTGCAAGTCAAATCCAAGGAAGAGGGGAATACTTAGCTCAAAAGCATTGTCACCCACAACCTTGGAGATGGTGTAAGGACCATAGTGAAGTGGATGAAGCTTCTGATGGGGTCTTGTAAGGCGCTCCTTCTACAAATTTAACCAAACCTTGCCTCCCACCTGAAACTTGTGTGGAACCCAGTGTTGATCATGGTGTTGCTTGTACTTAGAATTGGCTTTCAAATATCATGGACCTGGTGGTGAATGTGTTGAATCCATTTAATATAATTGGTGGCTTTATTGGCCTCAGACTGAATATGGGAAGATTCTTCTTGTGTTGTCGCAAGGGGCAATGCGACATCAATGGGACCCATTGGTTGAAATCCCAGCCCCACCTGAAAGGGGTTGTGGTTGATCGAGTTATGGAGAGATTTGTTGTAGTTGTGTTGAACATAGGGGAGACTATCATCCCATGAATGTGGATGCTTGAATTTGTACATGCGAAAGATATGCACGATCTTTCGATTGACGACCTTTGTTTGGCCATTAGTTTGGGGGTCGAAAATAATGGATTTGGTGAGCTTTGTGTCCAACAATGACCAAAGGCTCGACCAAAATGTGCTTAGGAACCTGTTGTCCCAATCTAAGATGATGTTTTGACGTATCCCAAAATGTACCCACACTTTTTTGAAGAAGAGTTTGGCAGTGGCCTCCACTATGATACTCTTCTTGCAGGCTATCGGAATGGCCATCTTAGAAAATCCATCAACCACCACAAAAACATAGTCATTTCCTTATTTGGTTGAAGGAAGGCCAAAGATGTAGTCCATCGAGATGGATTCCTAGGGCCTATAGGGAGTAGGCACATGGGTGTACATGCCTTGCTTCTTAATGACTAGTTTGGAAATAACACTGGTAGTGCAAGACCAGATGTACTTACCAACTTCCTCTTGAAGTTTTGGCCAATAGAAATGCTTCTGCAACACTACCACTTTCTTTTCCACACCAAACTTTCCTTCCATCCAAATGTAGTGAGATTCCCAAATCAACTTCACTTTCTTGCTTGAAGGAAAACAAAGATGGCCCAGATGACATAACATTTTGTCCTAAAGATGAAAGTCAGTGACAAGCGGGCCTACGCTCAACATCTGGTAAGTGGTAGCGAAGTCAGGATCTCTCTCATATAATTGGGGCCACCCAGAGGCCTCATGTCCATAGGATTGGAGCATCATGGTTAATGCTGCAATTGGAGGTCGACTAAGGAAGTCAACGATGCGATTGGTGCTTTATGTCTTATATTTGATGTTGAGATGAAAACACTGCAAGTATGTTGACCACTTTTGATGGTGGTCATTCTGCAATTTTCCTTGTGTCTGCATGAACTGTAGAGGATTATGATCAATGAAGATGACTATCTCATTCCCGAGAATGTAATGCTTCCATTGGAGATAGGCTTGTACAATGGAATACATTTCTTTGTCATAAGTGGGGTACTTACGAATGACATATGATAGTGTCTCACTATGATAGGCTATTGGATGACCATGTTGAGTGAGAACTGCACCCGCAACATAAGTTGAGGCACCTGTCTCAATATCAAAAGGTTGTTGCAGATTGGGTAATGAGAGCACCATGGCTGAGCACAAGCGATATTTTAGATCATCGAACACTCTTTGTTGCGACTGTCCCCACACAAACTTTTCTTTGCCACCACCCTTGGTCACTTGGCTGAGGGCCCATGCAATATGGGAGAATTCCAACACGAACCTGTGATAGAAATTGACAAGTCCCAAGAAACTCCGAAGATCAGTTAGTGTGGTCGGGGCTGGCCAATTACAAATGACCTGGATCCACATGCACAACATGCTCATAAATAATGTATCCTAGGTATTGGACCCTGTTCATGTTGAAGGAGCATATTTCCAAGTTAGCATATAGCTTGTGTTGGCACAGAGTGAGAAGGACCTACTAAATATGGTACAAGTGTTCTGCCCAACTCTTGTTGAAGATGAGGATATCATCCATATATACCACCATAAAATAATTGGTGAAAGGTTGCAATATATCATCCATCAACCTCATGAAATTGGTTGGGGCATTCGTCAAATCAAAGGGCATGACCAACCATTCAAAAATACCTTCTTTGGACTTGAAAGCAATCTTCCATACATTAGTTTGTTCTATTGGGACCTGGTGGTAGTCGGACTTCAAGTCAATATTACCGAAGTACTTGGCTCCCTTGATTTGGTCAATAAGGTTGTCAATTCGAGGAATTTAGTATCGATTCATAACTATGATTTTGTTTAGGGCCCTGTAATCGATGCAAATTCGCCAGGTCATGTCTTTCTTCTGCACGAGTACAATTGGGTTTCCACAGGGTGAGGAGCCTGGTTGAACGTGCCCCTTTTCGAGTAGCTCTTGGATATGGTGCTTTATTTCATCATTTTCCATTAGAGAGCGACGATATATTGGCCCATTGGGTAGAGGTCTTCTGAGGGTCAGAACGATTGAATGCTTGACCTGACAGTGCAGAGGTACCCTAGTGGGTGAGGAGAATATGTCTTTGTATTCCTCCATGACCTTGTCCACTTTCTTCTGATACGCGGCGAGGCCATGTGCGGAGGCCATGTATGTGGCTACTACCTTCTATTCACTTTGAGAGCGAATCGTAAAGAAGAAAAAATTCTCGATCTGGGAGATGACCTTCTTTCATTGCTTAGCGAAGATCAAAGAAATGATGGAAGGTGGAGTTACCTCTAGTATCTTGTACAATTGTCTACCCAAAGTAATAATAACACTATGAGGTATAGATTCATATACAACATGACATTTCCACAAGTAAGGTTGGGCTAAAATAACATCAAAAACTTCAAGGGGGGAAATATCACACAATACCTCATCCTTGAAGGCCTTGATGTCGTAGGGCAAGCGACATTGTTGGCTGATGCGAAGAACTCTCCCTTGGTGGAGCCACCTGATATTGTAAGGCTGTGAATTTTGTGTTGTCAACGAATCCAACCACTTTGTAACCTCTGCTGAGACAAGGTTCTTTTGAATTCCACTATCCACAATGAAGTGTAGCAGAGCACCCTTCACCCACATTTGCGAGTGGAAAAGGCACTCACCTTCCTCTGGTTCTCTGGGTTCACTTGGTTGGACCTTGGTGGTAGCAACGATGGCTTTGGGTTCCACATCAATGATCTGCTTCCCCTTTTCTGGTTCTAATTCTGAGTCGGAACACGCATTTGAATCTGAGACTTTCAACTTGGCCACCAATGACTACTTTGAATGACATTCATCGGTGTTATGCCAGGGGATTTTATGGAATTCACACCACTTTTCAGTGTCTTTCTTCATATTCCCATTACCATTCTTTGTTTTCATCTTGGACTGGTTTTCCTACACTGGTCCATCCTTGCTCTGTCCTTTGTTCTACGAGTTGGGGTTTCCTTTGCCCTGCTTCTGCTGTGAGGAATTCACAGATCCGAACTCTCGCTTCTTCTGTCTAAATTTATGCTCGATTTTGACGACATATTGACAAGTATTTCCCAGTGATGAGATGTATAGAAACTCCATTTATGTTTGGATGTATTGATGCAAACCACCGTGGTACTTGAGCACCAGGTGTCATTCAAAGTCTTTGATACCTAGCTAGGTGCGCAAGGTATGGAAGACATTTGTGAACTTTGACACTGTTTGGTCCTTTCTTGCCGCATCGTGGTCCATTTTGTATAATGGTTATCGTAGATTCCAACAGGGTAACAATGTTCCTTAATAACATCCCTGAAAGAATCCCAAGTGGGTACAACTACGAATATTGTGGATTCCTCCATTGCCTTTTTCTCACAATAAGTTTCCCACCAATCCTTGACATGGGGGACAACCTTAAGGAGCGTAAAGGTGATCTTTTCTCTATTGAAAAAATTATGGACAAAAAAATCCCCTTCGAGGAGATTCAACCATTTATTTAGATCATCTGCATCTATCTGAACTTCAAATATAGGAATATCAAAACTAACATGTATCTTGAAGGGGGTGGTGCCTCCAAAGTGGTCTCTTGACGGAGTTGCGTCAATTGTTGGTAATCGTCGAAGGATTTGGGAAAAATTATCCATCTCGTTCCTTTGTCACGTGAGGGATTCCTTGAGAAATAGTTTAATAATATCTCCTGCTCCATCTTCTATCTTTTCTTCCACCATGGGAGGTTGTCGGGGTCGGTGAATACGGTCCTACAAAGGCTCAAATAGTTTGAGTCCCAACTCCTTATACCCTAACCTCGTCGGGGACATGCACAGAGAAACAGATAAAGAGCAGACTGCTCTGATACCACTGATCTAGATTTATAAATGGAACGAAATGAAATACAGAGTTATAACAAAAACACAAATATACAACAAAACTTGACTTCTATTAATAAATTAACTTTGTTGAACTGTAAACAAATGCAGAATGAAACAAACTCGCTCGAATGGTGGTAGCTGATATTTGAGAAGAGATGTGATGGCTATGCCCATTTGCTAGAGCGCATTACAATAAGGCTGAAAGGCCTTTTTATCATAAAGAAGCAATGAGGAAACCCTAAACATCCAAAAACCTAACCCTAGAAGATGAAATGCCAAAAGGCTTGTGGGCCTCAATGGGGTTAGTTGGTACACCATCTTCTCAGAGTCGTAAATTTTGCATATGATCTCCATTTGGCATGCTCGATAGCTCGTTGGAAAGGACTAGACAAGAAGTACACATTTTGGATGGCCCATACCATGCCTTTTCTTATTGTTTGGGCGCTACTAAGCTCATAAAATGTTGTTTACGGCCTCAAAATGGCCCTGGAAGTTCATGACCCGAAAAAGTGTAGAAAAATTGCCAAAATGGAAAACTTTACTTTGAGCTAGTGGAATAGGTGGGTGGCCATCGATACCCACCTGGATCATAAGTATAAATCAAGACATAACCAATAAAGGATCAAGCAACAAAGACAACATGTTCATCAAGTCTATATAAGCATCCCTTGACAACATAATAGATCATCGAGAATATTGATGCCACTAAGTTGCTGAATTTTTTGGAGCGAGTTATTCCCTATCATTTTTGCATCGATTCGCTAACCTTATGGTGGGAGGATCAATTACATTTCTTTTTCTTTCTTTATTCATTCTCTCCTCCTTTGTAAGCACTATTGTGAGCTCCATATTTTTGGAAGTGTAGATTTTAACCTTGTACAATATTTACTGCAAACAAATTTTCAGTAAAAGAACATAAAATATACAATAGCAAATACACACATTACACAGATATTTTTCCCCTGGAAACCCAAACTAGGAAAACCAGGATATTCTATATTCATTCATCATGTTACATTGTTTACAATACAATATACATATAGGAGCCAGCGACATCCAAAACCCTAACCCAATGACCTGGATTAGTCAACAACCCTAATTCCTTAACCGGAAATAGAAAACCATTGGAAAAAACCATGTGTCGAAAAACCACCCAACAATGGACATGAAAATCGAGGCAAAAATGTGACATGTTTTTCAAGGCAAATTTTTTTTCTGGGGTGTTGCCCTCGAACCCCCTCAAACCCTTGCGCACGCCCGACGCATCATAAACACTACTTAGCATGCGAACAATATAACACATACCCAACATTCTCCCACTTGTTGTTTTCTTTGCATACAGGGGGTTTACATGGTTACATAGTCAACAATCTAGGGCAACAATGGCCATGGATCCTCTACACCTAGAGAACTTCTCAGTGCTCACATATTTTTTTAATGAATCTGCAACATTCTTCAAAGTGTCCACTTTCATCAGAAACACTTTCTTTTCTTCAACCATGTCTCTCACAAAGTGATATTGAATATCAATATGCTTTGTCTTTGAATGATAAGTCGGTCTCTTCACCAAAAATTGCACTCTGACTATCACAATCTATCCTTACAGCTTGTTGTACCAACCCAATACCTTAACACAATCTTTGTAACCATACTGATTCCTTACTTGCATGAGTGGTTGCCATGTATTCAACTTCTATAGTTGAAAGTGCCACTACAACTTGTCTTTTGCTCATCCAACCGATTGCTCCTCCAAACATGTTAAACACATACTGGCTTGTAGATCTCCTACGATCCATATCTCCAACCCAATCTACATCCACAAAGCCATGTATATCCAACACTCTGTCCAATCCCGGTCTTCCTTGGTAGCACAATCCATAGCTTGCAATGCCACGTAAATACCTAAAAACTCTGTTTACTATTGTAGAATGCTCCTTTTCTGGTTTTGACATATACTTGCTCAAAACTCCCATTGCAGGTGCAATGTCCGGTCTAGTACAGACCATTGTATACATCAAACTACCAACTACACTCGCATATGGAACACAAGACATGTCCTCCTCCTCTTCTCGTGTCTTGGGACACTAATCCACATATTACTTTACACCAACATGAATAGGGACCTTTACCGATTTACATTCCTACATATTAAACCTCTGCAATATTGTCATGACATATTTTCTCTGATTTAACCAGAGTTTCCTCTTTTTCTGATCTCTTTTAATTTCCATGCCCAAAATGAAATTTGAAGCACCGAGATCATTCATGTCAAATTTAGAGGACAAATGAGTTTTCACATCTTGGATAATCTCCTTGTTGTTTCCTATCAACGACATGTCATCCACATACAAGACCAAATAAATCAAATGATCACCAATTAATTTAAAATACACATAGTGACCCTCTTTGCTTCTTGTGAAGCCAAGTCCCAACATATAAGTATCAAATTTTGTATACCACATCCTTGGTGATTGTTTTAAACCATACAAGGAATTTTCAGCTTGCATACCATCTCCTTCTTTCCCTTCACAACAAAACCTTATGGTTGCTTCATATAAATTTCTTCTTCCAGATCCCCATGTAGGAATGTTGTCTTCACATCCATCTGTTCTACTTCAAAATAAAATGCAACAACAACAAATAACAAAAATCTTATAGAAGTTAACTTGGCGACAGGAGAAAAAATCTCACCAAAATCAATTCCCTCAACCTGGGAATAACCCTTTGCTACTAACCAAGCTTTGTATTTCTCAACTTTTCCTTCTACATTCAACTTCTTTTTAAATACCCATTTGTTGCCAATGGGATTTCTTCCAGTCGGTAACTCCATTAGATCCCAAGCCTCATTCTTTTCCAAGGTTTCTATTTCTTCATCCATGGCCTTTTTCCAGAGCTTTCCATCCTCTGAATCCACTGCCTCCCTGACAGTTGTCAGGGACCTAACCCCTCACATAGGTAGAATAATAATTTTCCATGTAATAAAGGTCAATATTAATAAGGCCTAGCAATAAGGATGAACAAGTCAAATGTAAGAAGACCTAATAGAAGCTTCTGCTTCTAGAAGGATCTTCCTCTAAAGTGTTCTTTTGGATAGACATATTTAGTATAAATAGGAGTAGAGGGTATGGAATTTTTTGTCTTGGATATTATTGTAATAGAGCTCTACTCTGTTGGAGGTTTCCCCATCGAAGAGGCAAGTGAACATTGCTCTCAGTAATCAAAGTGCTATTTTTGGTGTTATTCTGGCATTATTTTGGTGTTGTTCTGGTTACATCATTGTTTATTTTTCATTTCTAGCTAATTATTTATGTTCTGCATACTATTTTGTATATGGAATATTACAACAATTCTAGGATCATCATCAGTAATAGACAAAGCAAAATTTGAATGGAAATCATATGGAGTATATCTTTATGGTATCCTTCTTTCTTGAACCGATCTCCTCAATACTGGAGTATGATGATCTTCTTCTTCTGATTCTCGTTCTCCTGTAGAGTTTGATTCATCATCCTTTAAATCAAATTCTATTTTCTCTGGTTCTTCCTTACTTGGTAGGACTCCTTGTTTAACAACATCCTTCATTTCTCTAAATACCACATCTCGGCTATACACAACCTTAATAGTTTCTAGGTTCCAAAGCTTATAACCTTTGAGACCATCTTTATACCCAATAAAGATACACTTTTCAACCTTCTTATATAGCTTACTCTTGTTTTCCTTTGGAACATGAACATAAGCCTCACAACCAAATACCTTGAGATGTGTGAGAGAAGGTTTCTTACCAGTCCATACCTCTTGTGGATTCTTGTCATCCAGCACTGATGAGGGTGATCTGTTGACCAAGTAACAAGCAGTACCCACTGTCTCTGCCCATAATTCTTGCCCTAACCCGGCACAACTGAGCATGCACCTTGATTTTTCCATCAATGTCATGTTCATCCTTTCTGCAACTCCATTCTATTGAAGTGTATATGGAGTAGTCTTATGCCTTTCTATACCGCACTTCTTACATAATTCTTCAAATTCATTCCCGCATAACTCTCCGCCATTATCTGTCCTCAACACCTTAATTCTTTTCTCTGTTTGATTCTCAACAAGAGCCTTAAATTCTTTAAACCCGTCAAAGACTTCATATTTCTTCCTAAGGAAACATATCCAAGTATTCCTCGAGAAGTAATCTATAAATGAGACATAGTACATAGGATTTCCCAATGATGGGACCGAGACAGGTCCAAAAATTCACTATGAACTAGCTGTAAAATTCCTTCTGCCCTCATTGCACCAAAGGGGAATCTTACTCGATTTTGCTTCTCATATACACAATGTTCACAGAAATCAAAATCTAGAGAGCAGTTAGACATACCTTCAACCATACCTTCACGGTGTAGTAGTCAAAGACCCTTCTCTTCGATATGCCCCAGTCTTTGATGCCACAACATGACCTTTTTCTCCAGAGACTATAGGAGTTCTTTATTCTTCAACTCCTATATCAGGAACAATGGAACTATTACACCCATCACTAATAGTGATTCCTTGCAACTTATACAGGGTTCCAAACCAAACTCCCTTCAACAACACCATTGCTCCTCGAACCATCTTGCAGGTTTCCTTTTCAAATATTGTTTTTACCCCCGCATCATCCATTTTTCTTACAACAATCAAATTTCTGGCTAAACTTGGGATGTGCAGAACACGAGGAAGTGTTCTAATCCTTCTGTCTATGAGCCTCAACTTGACTTTTCCTTGTCCTATGATTCTGGTTGTCGAATCATCACCTAGGAAAACATTACCTCCATCATACCTTTCATATTCATAGAACCACTCCCTGTGGGGAGTCATATGAAAGGATGCACATGAGTCAACCAACCATGCCTCGTGATCTGTATGTGTGCTTGAAGAAGCCAAGTACACATCCCCTCCTTCTTCCTTGGAGTTCTTTTCTTCTGTAGAAGGTGATTCTTCAAATCCCTTCTTTTTCTCAACTTTGGATCTACACTGCTTCTTGTCGTGCCATTCTTTTCCACATCTCCAACATACCTTTAAAAACTTTTTGGGAGATTTAGATCTACCCTTAGACTTAGATCTCCCACTTGAGAACTTACATATATTTCTTTCCTGGGAGCGTCCTCTTGCAAATAATGTGTATGTGCTCTGTCCTTCCATGTTCTTCCGTCTCATCTCCTTCGACAACAAGGATGAGATCACTTCATCAAACTTCAAGGCAATTGTATTACTACCTATGGCCACAACCAGACTATCCCACGAGTCTGGTAAAGAACACAGTAAACTGATACACTTATCTTCATCTAAAATTTTAATCTTAACAGATACTAACTGACTTACCACAATATTGAAGGCGTTCAAATGCTCTACCACCGAGTCTCCATCTCTCATCCTCAACTTATACAACTTCTTTCTCAAGAATAATTTATTTATTAGGGACTTAGACTGATACAACTTCCCCCAACTTATCCCATAAATCCTTGGCTGTAGATTCCTCTGACACACTCAGTAATACTGAATCTGAGAGACACAGTCGAATTGTGCTCTTCGCCTTCCGATCCAACTTTTTCCAGTCATCTTTTGAAGTTCTTGTAGGTGCAGTACCTGAATCCATTGCGATCCACTAATCCCTGTCCACCAACAGATCTTCCACAACTCAAAACGTTTCCCATTAAACTTCTCGATCTCCATTTTCGAATTGCCCGCCATTTATTTTCACCTAAAAAATCAATACCACAGATCTCCCACTGTAACAAGGCTTATCATAGTCCCGAGCCAAACCCTTGACCACAAATGCATCCCCCTGAAGCCAACAAAGCTCTGATACCAAATGTAGATTTTAACCTTCTACAATATTTACTGCAAACATATTTTTAGTAAAAGAATAGAAAAAATACGATGGCAAATACACACATTACACAGAGATTTTTCCCTTGGAAACCCAAATCGAGAAAACTAACATATTCTATATTCATTCATCATGTTACATTATTTACAATACAATATACATATAGGAACCAACAACATCCAAAACCCTAACCCAATGACTTGGATTAGTCAACAACCCTAATTCCTTAACCGAAAATAGAAAACCATCGGCAAAAACCATGTGCCGAAAAACCATCCAACAATGGACACAAAAATCGAAGCAAAAATGTGACACATTTCCCGAGACAAAAAAATTCTCGGGGGGGCCTGGCACCCCCCCTCAAACCCCCCCACGCGCCCGATGCAACACATACACTGCTTATCGTGCAAATAATATGACACATACCCAACATGAAGGAAGCAATTAAGGACCTAAAATAGTGATTTTATAGTCTCAACCCATAGTGCATTCATTGTATTTCAAAGAATTGTTGAATCTATTGTGTAATCATGATTGAGGCACATTACCACTAGTGAAGTAATAATTCAAGCAAGTTATTGACACATTTATTAGGGGAATTTTGAGGTAAAAAATGGGCCTCAAAACAAAAAATGTACTATCAAAATCAACTTTAAAAGAAGTAATAGGATTCAAGATATGTCGACCATAAGGGTAAATATTTTTGGAGGGAAAGGAAGAAAACTATTTTTTTAATTGTATTTTTGACCTACCTCCTTATAGGTTTACTCAAATTTCAAGTGTAGGCACTCATTGGATATAGAATTAAATTATGCATCCAATGCATACCCACTTTGCATACTTTTGATAGACCCACATTGAGATAAACTAGAAATACATAGAAAAAATATATACATGAAAAATATGTGCTTAATGAAAAGAAACACATTTTTTCCATGTATTTCCAATTTATCTCATTGTGGATCTATCAAAAGTATATAAAGTGGGTTCTTGTTGGATCTAGAATTTAATTTTGCATCCAACGCGTGACTACACTTGAAATTTATGTATTTCCAGTTTATCTCATTGTGGGTCTATCAAAAGTATGTAGAGTGGGTACTCGTTGGATCCATAATTTAATTTTGCATCCAACAAGTGCCTACACTTGAAATTTGAGTAAACCTATAAGGAGTTAAGTCTAAAATATGATTAAAAAACAATTTTTTTCTTTCTCCTTGAAAATTCATCACTCTTATATTATTATTTTCCTTAGGAGGCCCATTTTAGACCTTTAATTTCCCCTAATGCCTCCAATTTCTGTCTTATTTTTTGTGCTAAATGAACTAATGGATCTATGCTTTTCCTTACCCATTTGCTTTTCAACGTGGAATGAACTTGATAAATAAGGAAGTACTATGTTGTTTCTTCTTATGATGCATTTCCATTTTCCAACACTATGTCTTGTGAATATAGAAGCATGATCAAGACACCCTTCTACATTGGGTTAATGAACTTTACTTTTAGCAACTTCTAAGTGTTTTTCCCTTTAACCCCTATAAAGCAAACATAAATAATCACATTTGTAGAGAGAGTTTTCATGCACCATTTGTCTTTGCAATAAATACAATTGAAGTTTCATTTAGAAAGTTATTCGAAGGTGATAGACCGAGACATCTAACTTTAGGACAAATGAGGGTACACCCCCCTCTGTCTCGAGTACTGGATTGAAGGATTAGAGTGGCACAAGAAGGTGTTCCTACACATTATACCTCAACATAAAGACCATGAGTGAGAGATAATGGAACAACATGGGGGACAATAGGATAAATAGTAGCCTAGGCTAGGACTCCACTGGATTTTAATCCAATAAACCATTGAGGATTTAGAGACAAATTGACCATGGAATTTCCCCACCAGAGTAAACTCAAAATAATGCATTACCTTGTTTAGGAAGATGTCCTCCCCCAACACCAATCAAGGCTTCTATTTCTGAGCTCGAATGTAGCAAATCCATTTCCTCTTTTGTCTAGTATGTTGAGCACAATACTGAACCCCCTTCACAACCACCATGACAACCCCATGCTTTGGTCTACTAGTATCAGGTTTGATATAGGTAAATTTGCAACCACCCTCATCCACAGTAGAGCTATGCTGACCCTTGGAAGAATCCAAGGCTGGTGGACAGTGAATACCATTGGATTGAGCTAATGTGGCATTAACTTCTCTTGATTTAAACCTCACATCAATGTCAAAACCCATCTTGTGAATTGAATAAACCCATTACCTTGTGATGTATGCTAAGGTACCACCTATATCGTCTCGATCAGATCTAATAACTCTCATAGGTACACATTGATCCTTATTAACAAACTATAGCTAGGGGAATGTGAAATCCCTTCCTCCTCCAATGGGGTATACATACTTGCCATTTAGCTAGGGATCTGTGCTATAGGAGTGCCCCACACTCCCTTTACCTACAAAGACAAAACCTAGGTATTCAATAAACTAGAAAAAGAAGCCCATACTTACTTATAGAAGCAATGGAAAAACTTGATTCACCCTCCAAGGGCCCAAGCCCTAGTATACTTCAATCTCCCATGTCCATGCATTCAAAACCTTTATCCCAATGAGACTCCCCCCACCCCCCAAATATCATGTCATTTTATGTGATAGCTTAAATAGTTTGAGATTTTAATGTTTAATTTATTCATGTTAGTTTTATGAAATCTCGTGAGCAAGTGGTATGCAAGCCTTGTTGTTGCATTATTAATTAGGCTCGAGTTTATTTTTCAATTAATCTTGATGTTTTGATTAAAATTTTGCATAGAAGTTTAAAAGGCATTAACAAAGTAGCATAGGAGTTGCTTTTGCATTTCCATTATGTATTAATACTTGATGTACTTTCAAGTTTCATTCATCTATTTATTGTGTTCATATGTTGGACAATAATAAAATTACGTTATCTTGTCTTATTTATAGTAACTTAATATCTTTTTAATTCTTGACCAAGACTAATTAAGAAGTGAGATGATGTATATGAGGTTTTGATATTAAAGAATCACAGAAACTATAATCACAAATTTTCACAATTGTTAATCTTCCAAAGATTAATGATTGTATTTTTTTCCAAGAAAATCTTACAGGGAAACCCTTGGGCACTTCCTTACATTTCTTTTTAATCCTTGACTAAGACTAATTAAGAAGTGAGATGATGTATATGAGGTTTTGATATTAAAGAAACAAAGAAACTATAATCACAAAATTTCATAATTGTTAATCTTCCAAAGATTAATGAGTATATTTTTTTCGAAGAAAATTTTACAGGGAAACCCTTGGACACTTCCTTACATTTCATAGATGTTATCATTGTAAATTTGTCGTCATTGATTACAACACCTAACTTAGTAAAGACATAAAGTAAAGTATACAACAAAAACAAGCAACCCAAAAAATTAACACTAAAACCTCCTTTATTAAACTCAAAGCACTCAACCATTTAAACTACCCACCAAACTATTATGATTTGTTTATCATAACATATATTATTACTCTCAACTTTGGAAATTAATAGTTCATATCAAACTTTATAAATATTAATCAGATATAAAGACTCTTTCGCCCTTTCTTTTGATCTTTCACTTATCCATTTTGGATAATATATTCTATTTATGTATCAATCTTCCTAGGTAGATAAAGGGCCCATTTCCCCTTATTATATGCTCCATTTATGTCTCTTCTAGGTTTGTTATGGTCTTACAACAAACTCAAGGGTGTTTCTCTCTTTCTATAATTGAATTGATAAATGAAATATATATTAAACATTCTATAGAGAATCGTGTTGAAGATAAATTTTACAAGATTTAAATTTTTTTTACACATACAAATCCATATCCTCACCTCCACCTTTCCAAAGGATTAAAATTTATTTTACCAAAGATTTTATTTAAAAAAACAATACTAATACGATGATATCATGTCACATTTGCAAATCCTTTATTATATTAAAACAATATTTATCCTTCCACTTTTTAATGATAATTTCAAGATATAATGTGAGGGAACGGTTTTTTTTCCTATATTTATGATTCGATACTTTCAAGATATAATGTGAAGACGGCACGTAATGTTTTTTTAATAAAATATTTTATTATTATTCGATTCGATCCGTCTTCCGTGCCTTAATTAACTGAATTTGTTTTTCACTTAATCTTTTTTAGAAAGAAAGACGTTATATTTTAATTAATAAATTAACTGAATTCGTTTTTCACTTAATCTCTTTTAGAAAGAAAGAGGTTATATTTTAATTAATAAATATTTATTATTATAAAGTATATTTTTTTTGATAATTTTATATTTAGATTTTATATATAATAATAATAATATTTTTAAAATTATGGTTAAGCAAGACATTAATTAGTGTATGAGATTTTTTTGTTTGTGGGATAAGGGACAAAGTTTATGGAGGTGTATATACAACTTGAGTGGGTCTAATGGTTAAGAACATGTGTTTTCTCTTAAGAAGTCACAGGTTTAAATCCAGTCAAATCGCAGTCAAATCACTGAAGCTTGGCTATGACCTTAAAAATAAATTATTATTATTATTACTCTACCTTTTTAGATTTGAACCTTTAATTTCAAGAAAAAAAAAACAAAAACATATATCAAAATTTGTTAAAGATATACAAATTTTTTTGTTGTTAAAGATATACAAAAGGTACAAAGATATTGAAGATAACACATTGATAACACATTGCTTAAGTTGTGCATTGAAATTTGTTTAAAATGTGCAAGGTGATAATAAATGTTTTTAAAATCCATATCAAATTCCAAATAATAAAAAAATATAATATTTTTTTTTGTAATTCTTATATTCTCAACAACAAACATATAATATTTTCTTGTAGTTCTTATATTCCCAACAAAAATAAAAAAATAATATTTTTAGCAGTTTTTATATTTTCAATAAAAAAAAATATATAATAAAATATTATATAGATTTTTAATACAAGATTCGATCATAAAAACTTCACTCCCAACTACATATTAAGACCTCAAACTTCATAAATAAAATTAATTAAATTAAAAAACTAAAAAATAAACTATTACATAAATTTGACATAAAACAAAAAAAAATCCATTAAATATTAAAAAAAT
>ML814217.1:70957-84115 GCA_009831015.1 Picea engelmannii | reverse complement strand
TGTCTACTTGTGGAAATCGTCATTAAATGTATCCTATACCTTTCCTAGAGTTCACTTTATTAATTTATTAATAAAGTGAACGCCTTTTATTAAAGTGACTTTTAATTAATAAAGTGGCTAAGCTAAAGTCCCTTAATGATTTAATTAAAAGAGAGTTGTTGATCTCACTATCTAATTTTGACCGTTAAGATCGGGTAAATGGTTCATGTCAAAAATACAAAAGATAGAGAGGGTAAAGGAAAATACACGAGAGAATTCATTTTCACAAGTCACGTGAGGTGAAGGAGTGAAAAATCAGATCTGATTTTTCAGCATTGGCGAGAAAGAGGAAACAGGTCGCATGCATAGCAAGGAGAGCGCACATATCCCAAGGTAGTGTACAACAGATCCACAACAACATATATGTAAGGCAGGTTGCACGTATGAGAAACATGCCGCATTTATTACAGTAGGTTGCATGGATTTCGAGACAACCCCATTTATTACAGTAGGTACATGTCCGTACGGACAACCTCAACAATTGGTAGCACAAATCGAGGTGCTGTGGTGTAACATGTTTGCAGATTTGGTTTTGTGTTTTTATTTCTCAGAGCCATTTTCCCTGTGAGGGGAGCTCTTGTAATTCTGAAGTTATTTGAATGAATAATGGATTTGGAAGAGAACAACTAATTGTGTACTGTGTGTGATTTCTTTTCTCATTTTCCGTTGCATGTAAATGTTAATAATTTCAGCAAAGTAATTAGATCTGATTTGTTTACTTAGTTAGTTGATTTTAGAGAAATTAACATGGTATCAAAGCTCTTGCTCTGAGAGAAAAGCAAATCTATTGTATTCAGTGCAGATTACATCAACAAGGTTAAAGGACAAAGCTCAAAACAACCATGTCAGTAACCAATGTGAAGGCTGAGGATCGACTAGATGGGGCTTCAAACTTCTTGCCTTGGAAAGAAAGAATCTCAGTGATCTTGAAGGAGCAAGACTTGTGGGAAGTCGTGACCAACCCTCCAACTCCAGCGCAGACCTCAGGGGGTATGCCAACAATGGTAGACTCACAGTGCAGGCAGCGTGGGACAAGGATATAAAGGCGCAGAGGGTGATCCTTGAAGCCATCAAGGATCATCTGATCCCGCATGTTGCAGAAAAGACCAGATTTAAGGAGATGCTTATTGCCCTTATGTCACTCTTTCAAAGTGACAATATGTGTCGTAAAATGATCCTTAAAACCATACTCAGAGAATACAGAATGTCCATCTCAGACAATGTAACCAGTTACCTTATTAGGATCACACAGATCTGTGACCAACTTGCAACTGTAGGAGAGACAGTCCTGGGCGTAGAATTAGTAAATGTTTCTCTGAATGGGTTCTCCAAGGCATGGGAACCATTCATCATGGGCATCTGTGCCAGAGAGAATCTTCCCAAGTGGGAGAGACTTTGGGATGACTGCATTCAGGAGGAGACTTGTAGAGAGTCCAGATCTGGCAAGCAGGGAGGAGGTGTAGGAGATGATAACTTAGCCATTGTCAGCAAGACAAAGAAAGGCAAAGGAAAAGTTTTCAAGAAAGTTGACAGTCACAATCTGGGCATAAGAGAAATATGAGCAAGATCAAATGCTATATCTGCCATAAGAATGGCCATTTCGCTTCTCAGTGCCCACATAGGAAGAAAGGCAAGGGGAATCCGCAGACAGTTGCAGCGACTGCAAAGACACAGTTGAGAGAACTTGCATGCAGGTTTGTTTGAGAATGATTGTGCATTCATGTCTTTTCTTTCCACCGACACTACTCCCAAGAGTGCTTGGTACTTGGATAGTGGCGCCTCCCGCCACATGACAAGGGTTAGATAGCTATTCAACAACATTTCAAAGGATGACTCAGATCTCCACGTAGAGCTGGCAACGAGGCCAAGTATGCATTCAAGGGTCTGGGGACGGTGCAGTTCCAGTTGAAGTTAGGGGGTCTTTTGATGCGCAGGAGGTACTCTATGTACTTGACCTGAAGAAGAACCTGTTGTCCATCTCAGTTATGGAGGACAAAGGTTGTGAGGTTAAATTTTGGAGGGGGCAAGTGTTCATTCTCCTAGAGGGAGACAGTCCATACACTACTGTGAGGATTGTAGTCAAGGATGGGAACCTTTATAGACTTCAGTACCAACCTGCGCAGACATTGTTGCACACCAGTGTGAGCTTGTGCGATCTGTGGCACAGGAGGATGGGTCATCTCCATCACATAGCTCTATCATTACTGAGGTAGTTGGTCATTGGGCTTCCAGAATTTAGTGTGGACCAATAGGGAGTGTGCAAAGGCTACACACTTGGAAAGAATGTCAAGGCAACCTTTCCTAGCAACGAGACTCGATCCAAGGGCATCTTGGATCTGATCCATTCAAACGTTGGAGGGCCTATGTCAGTAGTTTCATCGAAGGGTGCATCCTACTATGTGACCTTCATTGATGACTTCTCCATGAAGACTTGGATCTACTTCATTAAGACTAAGGACGAGGTCTTCAGTCACTTCCGAGCTTTCAAAGCTCAGGTGGAGAACATGATAGGAAGGAAGATCAAGGTATTGAGGATAGATAACAGGGGTGAGTTCACCTCTATAGAGTTCATTGATTTTTGCAAGGAGGCAGGAATCAAGAGGGAGAAGACAGTGGCCTAAAACCCGCAACAGAATGGGGTTGCAAAGAGGAAGAACCGATCTATCATCAATACGGCGAAGGCCATGATGCACGACCAAATTTTGCCTATGTTTTTGTGGGTAGAGGCTTGTAATACAACTGTGTATTTGCAGAAGAGGAGCCCACACCAGATACTGGAGGGTTAAACACCAGAGGAAGCATTCATAGGCAGTAGACTTGAGATATGACATATCGAGATTTTTGGTTGTCCAACTTACATCCACATTCCTGTGGCGAAGAGGACAAAGTTGTAGCCCTTAGGGGAGAGGGCATTTTGGTGGGTTACAGTGAGGATTTGAAGGCCTACAGAGTGTTCTTGCTAGATCAACGCAAGACAGTGGTGAGTCGAGAAGTCAAGTTTCGAGGAGAACTTGGCATCTAGGAAATCTTAGGACCTAACAACAGTTGTAGAGGGTCCTCAGGGGGAGGAACTAAAGGAGGATCCGAGGGCAGAGACTTCCAGTGCAGGGAGCCAGACTCTAGAGGAGGTGAGGAAGCAGTCAACCCTTTCGACTTCAGTTAGGAGGCCCAAGTGGTTTGAGCAGACCTTGCGGGATGCTCGGGAGCATGTTGAGCCTTCGAGGTCCACCTTCAGGGAGAGGAGACCTCCTTAGAAATTCCCACAGTATATGGCTTTGATGATCAGTATCATAGACTTAGAGCCCTCTAGCTTTGAGGAAGCAACCAACCAACCAACCAGTAGGTGTGGAGAGATGCCATGGTGGAGGAGCACAACTCCATCATGAGGAATGATATCTGGGAGATTGTGTCGAGACCAGAGGGGGAGTCATTTGTGACTTCCAAGTGGATCTACAAGGTAAAGCATGTCGTAGATGGTAGTGTGGAGAAGTACAAGGCCAAATCTGTGGCTCGTGGGTTTTCTCAGAGAGAGAGAGAGTAGACTACGAGGGCACTTTTGCTCCTGTAGCCAGATACTCCTCTATTCGAGCAGTTATCTCTATAGCTTCTGAGATGGGATGGAGCATCCATTAGATGGATGTGAAGATCACCTTCCTCATCGACATCATTGAGGAAGAGGTCTACATTGAGCAACCACTGGGATTTGAGGTTCATGACAGGGAGACACATGTATGTAGGCTTAAGAAATCCCTGTATGGACTCAAACAGACACCCAGGGCATGGTACTCCGAGATCAATAGTTATCTACAGGACATGGGCTTCATCAAGAGTGAGGTAGATCCCAACCTATACTTCTTGTTGGTTGGATCTGAGATCCTCATCTTGGTGTTGTATGTGGATGATCTCATTCTGACAGGTGCAAAGAGTTTGATTGCAGGTTGCAAGTCAGATCTAGCATCAAAATTTGAGATGAAGGATATTGGGCCAGTGAATTACTTTTTGGGGCTTGAGATTTGGCAGCCATCGAGCGAGATATTCCTTGGACAGGGGAAGTACACTCTTGAGATCCTAAAGAGATTCAGGATGGAGGAGAGTAGACCGATGGCCACTCTGGTGGTGACCAACCTGAGGAAGATTGATTCTTCAGATTCAGAGTTGCAGATCCCAGACAGTACTGGTAGTTGATTGGTTTGTTGATGTATCTGGTCAACACTCGACCAGATATTTGCTTTACTTTTAACACCTTGAGCCAATGGTGGAGTTGAGGGAGGTTCATTGGGTGGCAGCAAAGCACGTGCTCAGATACTTGCAGGGCACAGTGGGATATTGATTGCAGTACCTTGGTGGAGATGGTGTGAGGTTGCAGGGGTTCTCTGATTCATATTGGGCAGGTAATGATACAGATCAAAAGAGAACTTTTGGGTGCTGCTTTAGTTTGGGGTCAAAAATCATTTCTTGGTTCAACAAGAAGCAAACCTCAGTAGCACTGAGTTCAACAGAGGCAGAGTACATGGTGTCCAATCTAGCTAGTTGGGAAGCCATCTGGCTTTGCAAGCTACTCACAGGATTGTTTGGTTAGGAGCTTGAGCCGACAATGATCCACTGCGATAACTAGAGTGTCATCAAACTCTCAGAGAATCCAGTGTTTCATGACAGGTCAAAGCACATTGAGATCAGATACCACTTCATTACAGACATGGTGCAGAAGGGAGCAGTTTAGCTCCAATATATTCCTATAGAGGAGCAGTTGGCAAACATTTTTACCAAGCCCTTGGTAAAGGGCAAGTTCGTCTTCTTTCGAGACAAGCTTGGAGTGGTAGAGAATACCTTCCTCGCTGAGAGGGAGTGTTAGTGTTTGTAGCTCGGACAATTATTTCTGCAAGGGTGTCTACTTGTGGAAATCATCATTAAATGTATCCTATACCTTTCCTAGAGTTCACTTTATTAATTTATTAATAAAGTGAACGTCTTTTATTAAAGTGACTTTTAATTAATAAAGTGGCTAAGATAAAGTCACTTAATGATTTAATTAAAAGAGAGTTGTTGATCTCACGATCTAATCTTGACCGTTGAGATTGGGTAAATGGCTCATGTCAAAAATACAAAAGATAGAGAGGGTAAAGGAAAAGACATGAGAAAATTCATTTTCACAAGTCACGTGAGGTGAAGGAGAGAAAAATCAGATCTGATTTTTCAGCATTGGCGAGAAAGAGGAAATAGGTTGCACACATACCAAGGAGGACGCACACATTCCAAGGTAGTGTACAACAGATCTGTAGCAGTAGATCCGTAAGGCATGTCACATGTGTGAGTAGCAGGCCGCATTTATTATAGAAGGATGCACACATTTTGAGACAACCACATTTATTACAGCAAGTACAGATCCGTACAGGTCTGTACAGATCCATATAGACAACCTCAACAATTGGCAACACACAAATCGAGGTGCTATGGTGTAACAGGTTTGCAGATTTGGATTTGTGTTTTTATTTCTCATAGCCATTTTCCCCGTGAGGGGAGCTCTTGTAAGTTCCAAAGTTATTTAAATGAAGAACCGATCTGGAAGAGCAAAAATAATTGTGTACTGTGTGTGATTGCTTTTCTCGTTTTCCGCTGCATGCAAGAGTTAATAATTTCAACAAAGTAATTAGGTCTGATCTGTTTATTTAGTTAGCTGATTTTAGAGAAATTAACAACAATATGAGAGAAACCCAACATGAAATTGCGGTAAATATTTCGCAAGGCCCAATAATCTGCAAAGCTTCATTAGTGTCTTTGGGGCCAGCCAATCGCGGATGACTTAGATCTTGGTTGGATCCACATGCACACCATGCTCATCCATGATTTACCCCATATATTGAATTCTTTGCATGTTGTATGGACATTTCTCTAGGTTGACATATAACTTGTGCTGCCACAAGGTGCTCAATATTTGTTGGATGTGTTTTAGATGCTCTTCCCAAGTTTTTTTGAAGATGAGGTTGTCCTCTAAGTATATAACAAAATAATTGGTGAATGGTCACATAATATTGTCTGTCATCCTCATGAAAGTTGTTGGCGCATTAGTCAAGCCAAAAGGGATGGCCAACCACTCAAAGAGACCTTCCTTAGACTTGAAGGTTGTCTTCTACGCACCGGTTGGATTGATTGGCTCATGTTGATAGCCTAACATATGATTAATCTTGTTGAGAAACTTGGCACCTTTGAGCTGATCATAAATTTGGGGGATTCGCTATTGGTTCTTAATTGTGATTTTGTTCAAGGCTTTGTAGTCAATATAGAGTCACTAGTGCAATAGGGATCTCGTAGGGTAAGGAGCTCGGCCAAATGTGTCCTTTCTTTATTAGCTGTTGAATTTGGCATTTTAACTCCTAGTTCTTTAGAAGAGAGCATCTATATATAGGGCCATTGGGAAGAGGGGCACCTGATAATCAATTGCATGAATTACTTGGTCGTGAAGAGATACTCTTGTAGGTGAGGTGAAGATGTCTATATTTCTTCCACTAATTGATTTACCTGTCTTTACTGCATAGAAGGATCCCTTGCAGAGGTCTTGGCAGTTGCGATGATTTTCTTTTTTTCTTTTGACTAGACCATAAAGAGGAAAAACCTCCCAATTTGAGAGATTATCTTCTTGCACTGCTTAGTAGTGATAGAGAGACTGCGGTGGTTGGGGCTATCTCTAGCATCCTGTAGAGTTGATCTCCCACAATGACAATGATGCTATGCGACCTGGACTAGTAAACAACATGATGCTTCCAATATATGGTTGCCATAAAAGCACAAAACAAACTTTAAGTGAGGTACTGTCACACAATACCTCATCTATGAAGGTGCTTGATGTTGTATTGCAGGTGGC
This sequence comes from Picea engelmannii, assembly GCA_009831015.1. Taxonomy (NCBI): domain Eukaryota; kingdom Viridiplantae; phylum Streptophyta; class Pinopsida; order Pinales; family Pinaceae; genus Picea; species Picea engelmannii. Next base: position 77,217 of record ML814217.1, on the reverse strand, counting down.
ATGCTGACGAACGTGGATGTCTCGTCCTTGGCTTAGCCAATTGATGGTGTATGGTTGTGGGTGCAATGTCGTTGGCAACTTCATCTACTTGACGACATCTGTTGAGATTAAGTTCTTTTAGTTGTCGTTGTCAACAATGCCCCTTTCATCCAGATTTGTTAATGGAAGAGGGGCGCACCTTCCTCGAGCTCCTCGGGTTCCTTTGGTTGGACCTTTATAGTGGCGATAGTATCACTAGGTTTTGCGTCGATATCGATTTTTCCTATTAGTGGAATCTTGTGGTGTCAATGTTGAATTAGAGTTTGAGGCTTTCAACTTGCCCAATAATGATTGTTTGGTACAACATTCATCATTTGTGCCAAGGAATTTTGTGGTGGTCTAACCATTTTCATATGTCCTTCATCAACTTACCATTCTTCTTTGCATGCGGCTTAACCCCTCTTGTGTTGGGGTTGTTTTCCGGTCCCACTCTTTCTTTACCCTTCTATCAAAATTTTTTCTCAATCTTGACAACGTAACAGGATGTTCAGAATCTCCATTTTTTGTTTTGATGTATTTGTGTAGGCTGCTATGGTATTTTAGAATGAAGTGTTGTTTGGAATCCCTAATATCCTTTTTTGTAAGTAGGGTATGAAAGACATTTGTATACTCCATCACAATCGGTTCTTTACCTTGGTGCAAGATCTTCCATCTCATGTATTGGTCTTCATAGTTTCCAATAGGGAGTGTGTCAAGAAATTCACCCCAAGTCGGTTAACATGTTGCACACAATACGTATCCCACCATTCTTTGACATGCAAGATGTGGAAATTTTGAAAATCTGCACTTTAAAACAAATTAAGATATTTCACCTCATTTACTTGAGGTTCCATGGATCTATTTCATAGAACTTTCATCCTTATCGCTGAATCTGAAATATTTTTTACAATAGCAAATACTTCACTACTGTCCAAACTCTTTACTAGGCAAGCTCAAGGAGATAGACACCGAAAATGTGCTTGAAGGAGAGATGAATATCACAGCCCTTAGGGCACAATCTCTACTAACAAACAGATCTGAAAATTAATTTTATAACAGCAGATTTGTAACAGCATTAAATCTGATTTCTAGTTTCATCTACAACCTAAAACACATAATGTTTCATCCCGGCTGTCCCAATAAATCAGTTCATTAAAACAACCATGAAACTACTCATAACAATATGGAACCAAAGTCTAATTTTCATATCTGCAACATATAAATTTAGGACAACAATAGTAAACTTCATATATTACACAAATGAAGATAAAGTACAATACCTCAGCTCATCCCAAGCTGGTACAAGAAGTCCCTCCTTTCAGCTCATTCTAAGCAAGGACTCTCCAGTTGCTTACCAAACCCTAGCTAGGGCATCCACCATCAACAAAAAACCCTAATGAGCAATACAAAGGCCTAGCTAGGCATCTCACCAAGCTGTATAGCCACACCAAAGGATCAACAACAAGCTAGCATTAACACCAAGAAGTCCACCCTTGGAGCTCTCATTTGCATCCCACAAGCTATCAAGGAGATTGTCCATGTATCACACAAATTCCACTTGCATCCAAGCGCTACAAATCTTGCTATAGGTTTCATCCCACAAACCCTAGGTCTAGCTTACACTAAGAATTCAAGGGAACCCTAGTGCTCCAAGTCTTCTCTAGGGTTTACTTCACACACATTCCAAGTCTTTCAACTCTTGTATCACACAAGCGCAAGGACTCCAAGACAAGTACATCAAGATTACAACTACATACTTGAATAGCTAATTATGACAAAGGCTCTCTCCTTCATTTATGTAAAATATGTGAGGGAGGCCAACAATAGAAAGGTGAACTAGACCCACAACAACCTACTCTGAGTTACCAGAGAAGGTCCACAAGTGGAGTGCTCCTCTACCAAGAGAGTACACATCACTAGGTGCTTTGTCACCACCTCCCAAGTGGAGTGATCCCCAAGCTAAGCCTCCACATGTCAAATGCTCCTCATCATAAGGCTACACACTCTCTAAGACAAATTCCCAAGCTCAACGCTCCTCTTCCACATGTGTTTAACTGGGTCCACAAGCAACTTCTAGTGGAGCACCCTCCAAGCAAGACTCCCTCAAGCCAAGTGCTCTACCTCCACTTGTGTGCCACATGGTCTTGATGCTCCTAGGGCTAAACACCTTGCCTCCTCATGGCTAGTGCTCCTCTAAAGGGTTTCTCAACCTCCTATTCCAAGCACCCATTCTCCTCAACATGCATCCATGTAGAAGATGTCAACTTCTACATAAGATAACTACCTCCATAAGCAATGTGCCTCCTCTAGCACATATCTCAAGGACAAGCATCCACCTCTAGTAATCTCTCCAAATGTCAGTGAACCAAAACAATGTAAGATACAACAAGGGGATAGGGTTTCACCATGCATCCCACATCATATGAAGCACAACCCTGGCATGGTGTAAACACTTTTGGAGCAACCCAAAATCTAACACTATCTTTTTGAGAGGAAAGTGTTTTCACCAACACCAATTGTCTCCATCTCAATTTCCATTAAGCATTGACCATGTGTGAATTTGAAGGAACATAACCCTGGACCAAAAACTTGGCAAACTCCATCATCCTTCAAGTCAACTTCACGGGCCATAATCTTCTCACACCATGTCATAAGCTATTCAAAACTTTGTACAAAGATAATCCCATTTATTTACAGGACCAAGACAAGTGGAGTAAACCAAATATAAAATTCCACACAAGTCTCATCGATTATGAAATACAAAGCCCGTAGTGCAAACAACAACCCATACAGGGCCTCCAACAAATTGTAAACATGGGTATCTCACCCATGCATTTCAAAATCTTGGGCCAATTTATGTATACACGTCTTCTTACATCACACCATTCGAGAAAGATGTCTTTACATCGAACTAATATAAATGCCACCCATATCCTATTGCTAATGCAAGAATGGTTAAATGCCACCCATATCATGTTGCTAATGCAAGAATGGTTCGTATAGAAGTGTACGTGGCAATTGGAGCAAACTATCTCATCATAATCGACTCCTTTCTGTGAGAATCGTCTTGCAACAAACCTTGCCTTGTATTTTTCAATACTCCCATTAGCCACATGTTTGATCTCTTACAACCATATGGAATCAATCACTGATTTCCCCACATGTTTTGGTACAATATCCCAAACATGATTTTTGAGGATGGGGTTAAAGTCCTTAGTCATGGCATCCCGCCATTCCTTCTCATAGGTCTCCTCAAAATTGGAAGTCTCTCACAATGTCCTACTATCATGTACAAGTACCACATGATTAGCTAGTAACCTGTAAATGCCACCATCTTGCACACCTATAGCCAAAGTCCTTAGACTTGCTAGACTACAATTATTGATAGTGCATTGCTATCCTTCAAATGCAACTCTATACTAAAAATCTGTCATACAAAAAATTGAAGGAAGATTTTTCTTCAAACCAAGAATAAATAAAATATCATTCAACTCAAGAACACCACTTGATGGCATCTGGAAGGAAATGGAGCCCAATCCTTTCATAGGATAAGTGGCATCATCACCTAACTGCACGCTCATGCCTCCCTCTTGCTCCTGAAACTTGTTGAAACATTTCCCGTCATAAGTCATATGTCTCGATGATCCACTGTCCACATACCACCCACCACCTCACACAACGTTGGTAGATAAACAAGAGACCATGGAGAAGGTGGTCTCATCTTGGATGCTAACTCATCTACTTCAGTTACAATGTCTGCGTTCCCTGCAACCTGTCCCTGCTGCTTGGCCTTCACTTTCTTCTTCTCTTGACATTGTTTGGCCTAATGTTCCTTTTGGTGACACCTGAAACACTTCACATGACTCAAATCATTCTTACCTTGGCTTGATTCTTTCTTCTTACTCTTCTTGGGTCCTTGCTTTCTTTCCTCATCCTCCCAATGAGGGTTAGGTCTTCAACTTCTCTGTCTCGTTGAATTGGATTCTAACCTTGTCTTTTCCTGCACAAAATCGTCATTATGCGTCACAAAAGATGGTAGCTTTTCATGAGCACAAATATCTTAGACTAAGGGTTTCCAAGATGGAATAAACCCATTCAAAACAATGGACACCAATGATCCAGGTGGATATCGATGGCCACCCACCTTTTCCAACAGGCTCAAAACAATTTTCTGACAATTTTGGCAATTTACTATTTTTAGCAGTTTTAACTTTTGGGGCCATTTTGAGGGCCTAAATGAAGGTTTTTCGGGATCGAGCTTCTCAATGATAGCCGAAGGCATGATTGAGCTCCCAAAATGAATCTCCTCGACGATACCTTTCCAACGGGCTATCACACGCCTAAAACGAAGATCGTATGCAAAAGTTACGACCCCGGGAAGTTGATGTACTAACTTACCCAAACGGGGCCCACATGACTTTTGGCGCTTCATCTCCTAGGGTTAGGTTTTTGGATGTCTAGGGTTTTTGGCATTCTTGTTTATTGTAAAAAGGCCTTCATAGCCTCATTGTAATCATCTTCTTGCGAATGAGCGCAGCCGTCACATCTCTTCTCAGAGATAAGCCGCCACCATTCCAGCAAGCTTGTTTCCGCTGCATTTTACAGTTTCAACTTTTTCCTTATTGAATAAAAAACTAGTTTTACTGTATCTCTGTTATTTTGTGTTAAGCACCTGTTAATAATTTGTAGTCATTTCGTTCTGCTCATAAAATATGGATCAGTGGTATCAGAGCGGTCTGCTCCTTGTTGTCTTAATGCATGTCCCCAATGAGGTTGGAGTACAAAGAGTTGGGTCTCGAGCTTGTTTCTCTTGAGGACAAAATCTCTCGCAGACCCAAGCGACCTCTCATGGCAGGAGAAAAGAAAGATGATGGGATAGGAGATCCTTTCAACCTGTTGATTGAGGAAGCCTTCACTCAACAAAGGAACGAGATGATGGATAGTTTCGCGCAAATCCTTCGACGGCTACCAACAGGCGACGCATCTTCTTCGAGCGGAGGTGCCACCTCCTTCAAGGTACAAATAAACTTCGATATTCCTATATTTAAAGGTCAGATAGACGCAGATGTTGTAGACAAGTGGTTGAATCTACTAGAAGGGTATTTTTCTGTCCATAACTTTTCGAAATAGAGAAAATATTACTTTTGCGCTCCTCAAAGCCGTTCCCCATGTCAAAGATTGGTGGGAAACTTTCTGTGAGCAAAAGGAAACAGAGGAACCCTCATTATTTACAGTCACAACCACTTGGGATTCCTTTAGGGATGCTATTAAGGAACAATACTACCCTGTCAGAAGTTATGACGACTTGTATACCAAATGGACCACACTGCGGCAAGAAAGAGACCAAGTAGTGCCAGATTTCACGAATATCTTTCATATCTTGCGCACCAAGCTGAGTATCAAAGATTCAGAGCGACATTTGGTGCTCAAGTATTGCGACGCTCTACATAGATACATCCAGACCGAAATGGAATTTTTGGACATCGCATCCTTGGGCGCGACCTATCGATATGCCGTCAAAATCAAGCAGAAGCTCAAGCAAAAGACGCGACAATTTTGGCCTGGGAACCCCTCACAACAAAAGCCAGGAAAGAACGGCCCCAACCCACAGAACAAAGGACAGAGCAAAGATGGACAGTATCAGGACAACCAGTCCAAGCCGCAAGCAAAGGACACCAGAAAGACAAAGAAAAATACCGGGAAGTGGTGCGACTTCCATAAGAGTCCTTGGCATAACACTGCTGTCTGCTGCTCAAAGCAGTCGCTGGTGGCCGAAGTGAAAGCCTTTGAATCAGATGTGGGTTCAGACTCTGAGCTAGAACCAGAAAGGGGAAGATGGATCATTGACGCGGAACCCAGTGCCACCGTTGCTACCACCAAGCTCCAGCCTGGTGAACCAGACGAGCCAGAAGAAGGAGAACGCCTCTTCCATTCACAGATGTGGGTAAAAGGCACTCCGCTGCACTTCATTGTGGATAGCGGTAGCCAGAAGAACCTGATCTCAGCAGAGGTCATCAAGCGGTTGGCCTTGCCGACAACACCGCACCCACAACCCTACACCATTGGATGGCTCTGCCAAGGAAGAGATCTCCGCGTCAACCAACAGTGCCGACTGTCGTACGCCATCAAGCCCTTCAAAGACGAGGTATTGTGTGATGTTGCTCCTCTCGAAGTTTGTGATGTTCTTTTGGGCCAACCTTATTTATGGAAACGCCATGCTGTATATGAGTCTAGGCCTCGTA
>ML814217.1:60145-70924 GCA_009831015.1 Picea engelmannii | reverse complement strand
ATTTCCTTGATCTATGCTAAGCAATGCAGGAAGGTCATCTCTCAGACGGGGAAGTTTGTCTTCTTTGTGATTCGCTCTCAGAATAAGTGAAAGATCACAGCCACATCCAGGGTCTCTGCGACCGACCTCTCCACACAGCAGAAGCAAGTAGATAAGGTCGTGGAAGAATACTCAGATATCTTCTCCTCACCTACCGGGGTACCTTTGCACTGTCAGGTTAAGCACCCCATCGATCCGACCCCCGACGCACCACTGCCCAATGGGCCAGTCTATTGCCGCTCTCTGTTAGAGAATGAGGAGATCAAGCGAGAGATCCAAGAACTGTTCCACAAGGGACACATCCATCCCAACTCATCACCTTGAGGGAGCCCAATCGTGCTGGTACAGAAGAAAGATGGAACCTGGCGACTCTGCATTGATTACCGGGCTCTGAATAAAATCACAGTCAGAAACCGGTACCCGATTCCCCGAATCGACGACCTCCTTGATCAACTCACGGGGGCCAAATACTTCAGTAAGATTGATCTGAAGTCTGGCTACCACCAGGTCTTGATAGAACAGACAGATGTATGGAAAACCGCCTTCAAGTCAAAGGAAGGACTTTTCGAATGGTTGGTCATGCCCTTTGGTTTGACAAATGCTCCAACCACTTTCATGAGGATGATGGACGATATCCTGCGACCATTCACCAATACTTTTGTAGTGGTGTATCTGGATGACATTCTCATTTACAACAAGAATTGGGCCGAACACTTGCAGCATATTCAACAGGTTTTGCACACCCTGCGGTAGCACAAGCTATATGCCAACTTGGAAAAATGCTCCTTCGGCATGGACAAGGTCCATTACCCGGGCTACATAATTGATCAACATGGCATACATGTGGATCCAACCAAGATCCAAGTCATCCGTGACTGGCCAGCCCCAACCACACTCACTGAGCTTCGGAGCTTCTTAGGGCTTGCCAATTTCTACCATAGGTTCATGTTGGGATTCTCCCATATTGCATGGGCCCTTAGCCAAATAACCAGGGGTGGTGGTAAGACGAAATTTGCGTGGGGCCGGTCCCAACAACAAGCGTGTTCAACGATTTGAAGCAGCACTTGTGCTCAGCCCCAGTACTTTCACTACCAGACCTGCAACAACCCTTTGAGATCGAGACAGATGCTTCAGACTATGCGGTGGGCACCGTTCTCACTCAGCACGACCACCCCGTGGCCTATCATAGTGAGACACTATCAGATGTTGTTCGTAAGTACCCTACTTACGACAAAGAAATGTACTCCATTGTGCAAGCCTGCCGCTAGTGGAGAAATTACATTCTTGGGAAGGAGACAGTCATCCACACTGACCATAAGCCACTGCAGTTCATGCAGACACAAGGAAAATTGCAGAATGATCGTCATCAAAAGTGGTCCACATACTTGCAGCAATTCCACCTCAACATCAAGTATAAAACAGGAAGCACCAATCGTGTCGCTGATTGCCTCAGCAGACCGCCAATGGAGACACTCACCACAGTGCTAGACTCCTGCGGCCATGAGACTTCTGGATGGCCCCAACTCTATGAGATAGACCCGAACTTTGCCACCACCTACCAAATGTTCGGTGCAAACGCAGTTGTCGATAATTTACATCTTCAGGATGGGTTGTTGTGTCGTCTGGGCCATATCTGTGTTCTATCAAGCGAGCGAGCGAAGCTAATCTAGGAAGCCCACTATAGTCGGGTGGCAGGACACTTCGGCGTCGAAAAGACAGTGGCGATGCTACAGAAACATTTCTACTGGCCGAAACTTCGACAGGAGGTCAACAAGTATATCAGGTCCTGCACTGCCTGCGCTATTGCCAAACTGACCACCAAGAAACAGGGCCTGTACACCCCTCTTCCTACTCCTGACAGGTCTTGGGAATTCATCTCAATGGACTACATGTCGGGCCTTTCGTCCACCAAGCGGGGAAATGACTGTGTTTTTGTGGTTGTTGATCGCTTTTCTAAGATGGCGATTCTGGTTGCCTGCAAGAAGAACATCACAGCAGAGGCCACTGCTAAGCTCTTCTTTGAATGAGTCTGTGTACATTTTGGAATCCCACAAACCATTGTCTCAGATTGGGACAGTCGATTTCTCAGCACATTCTGGTCGAGCCTCTGGTCACTGCTGGACACCTAGCTCACCAAATCCACGACCTTCCACCCCCAGACAGATGACCAAACCGAGGTCGTCAATTGAATGATTGTGCATATCCTTCGCATGTATAATTCAAAGCACTCTCGCACATGGGATGAGAGCCTTCCCTATGTCCAACATAGCTACAACCGAGCCCTACATAGCTCAACCGACCACAACCCCTTTCAGGTGGGGTTGGGATTCCAACCATTGGGTCCTATAGATGTTGCACTTCCCCTTGCGGTCACCTCGACTGACTCATCTCCTGCGCCAACTGAAGCTGACAAAGCCACTCGGTTCATTGAGCGGATCCAACACATCCACCAACAAGTTCAGGATATCCTACAGAAGTCCAATGACAAGTACAAGCAGCGCCATTATCAACATCGGGTGCCACATAAGTTTCAGGTGGGCGACAAAATTTGGTTGCACTTGCAGAAAGAGTGCCTTACAGGACCCCATCGGAAGCTTCGCCCACTCCGTTATGGGCCGTACACCATCACCAAGGCCATGAGAGATAATGATTTTGAGCTCAACATTCCTCCTTTCCTTGGCCTGCACCCAATGTTCAACGTGGATCTCCTTCGCCCTTATTTCCCACCATTGTTGGACACCTCCGACGTAGCAGAGCAGCTGACACCAACATAGCTCAATCCCGACTGCATACAACAGGCATCCAACGATCAGATTGTGGACACACAAATCAAGGGCACTCGACAACAAAGGATCCAGCTTTATCGAGTCGTCAAAGCAGGGCAGCTCCTGCACCAAGGCAAGTGGTTCACCTAGGGCCAAATTCAACAGAAATTTCCTCATCTAATGGGGGAACTCAACGCAATGGAGACCATTTCTTCCTAAGGAGGGAGGATTGATCCAGGTGGATATCGGTGGCCACCCATCTTTTCCAACTGGCTCAAAACAGTTTTCTGACAATTTTGGCAATTTACTATTTTTAGCAGTTTTAACTTCCGAGGCCATTTTGAGTGCCTAAATGAAGGTTTTTCGGGATCGAGCTTCTCAATGATAGCCAAAGGCATGATTGAGCCCCCAAAATGAATCTCCTCGACGATACCTTTCCAACGGGCTATCACACGCCTAAAACAGAGATCGTATGCAAAAGTTACGACCCCGGGAAGTTGATGTACGAACTTACCCAAACGAGGCCCACATGACTTTTGGCGCTTCATCTCCTAGGGTTAGGTTTTTGGATGTCTAGGGTTTTTGGCATTCTTGTTTATTGTAAAAAGGTCTTCAGAGCTTCATTGTAATCATCTTCTTGTGAATGAGCGCAACCGTCACATCTCTTCTCAGAGATAAGCCGCCACCATTCCAACAAGTTTGTTTTCGCCGCATTTTACAGTTTCAGCTTATTTCCTTATTGAATAGAAAACCAGTTTTACTGTATCTTTGTTATTTTGTGTTAAGCACATGTTAATAATCTGTAGTCATTTCATTCTGCTCATAAAATCTGGATCAACCAACTCCTTATCCACCACTTTTGCGCCTATAGCATCCAACTGAGCTCTCAACTCTATGATCCTCCCCATGTAGCTAGCCATTGAATTTGTGCCACTCATGCATATGGTCGAGAGTTTGTTTCTCAAGAGAATTTTCCTAGAAATGTTCACATTTCGACACAATGCAATCAAAGCATCATACATCTCCTTGTTGGTTTTCTTCTCTGCAATGTGAGTGATCAAATGATCCTTCATCGAACCAAGAATGAATATCTTTGTTGTGGCCTCCTATTTATTGTGCTCGACCAATTGTTAGGTAGCTAGAGAGGTAGTGGAGGTCCTTGAATGTAAGGTGGACTAGGTCCACTATATTATTAAACTTGTTAAGTTCCAAAGACCTGAATACAAAATACCACAATAGTACCAAAGATATCTGAATACAATCACCACACAAAATATATGAAACAATATAGAAAACCACTACTTTATTATAGAAACCCTTGAGGTAGGGAAACACCATACAATGGATCCTATTATGGAAGGGATCCTCTCTTGTTCACTTGCCTCTTTGAGGGGGTTTTCTCCTATTGAGCTACCGCTCCAAATACAATATTTCTCTTCATCTTCCATTACATTGCTTTAACACCTTTATATAGTGCTACCATCACCTAAGAACATTCTAGAGGAGGAATCTTCTAGAAGCAGAACCTTTTAAGAAGTCCTCTTACATTTATTATATCTAACTATCCATTTATTATATCTAACTACCATAATGGGCCTTATTTAATAATATAGTGGACCTAGTCTACCTTACATTCAATGACCTCCACTACCTCTCTAACTACCTAACATTCCATCCCTCTTATGAAAGCATTGTCCCCAATGCTTGTTATGAGGGTGTACAACCATATACCAGGGTCCCATGGATAAGTGTGGACCATAGTGTTGAAGTAGACTAGAGAACCATGGTTCCATGTAGAAAGGAAAAACACCATGCTGAAGTAGTCCAACTGCCATTGTAAACCAGGGTCCCATGTCCAAGTGCGCGTGTGAACTCCCCGCGAAAGATTTCGGAACCCAATAACCAACTGAAAATGATGCTCCAAAGACTGACACCTCTCATGTGGATCCAAATAAGAAAATCCATCCACATAGTGCAAAAGGGTCATAGCAGAATCTGGAAGGAATAATACCACTGTAGAATATGTAGGATGGACATTGGTAATAATCATCGGCTTCTGATTTTTCACATTGATGTTCTCTACAAAAGGTGGATTAGAGTCATCAAATAAAATATGAAAGTGGTTGTCATCCTAGAAATGACAACTATCCATATACCAATCATCACAATCGGCCTCAAAATCATACCAAACATATATTTCTTGATTATATTCATCCATGATGTCCGCCATAAGAAATCTTTCTTGCATGCTATCCAATGAATCTTGAATACTACGAAAACTATCCTTGAGGTCGTCTGCAAGGTCATACAATGTGAGGCCATCTGCAAAGTCATGCAATGTGTCATACAATTAGGCTTTGAATGATTTAGTCATCTGTAGAATTTCTTCGAGGGTTTGAGAGTAAATAGCCATTGGAAACACGACATAAAATATACCAAAAGAAAGCTCTTAAAATAATTTATCCAATGGCATTGATCTGGTAGCAATCTAAGCACCCTATGAAAAGTTATGAACTCTGCAGTCCTGCCGCCGTCACGAAAACCCCCCAAAAATCGCTGATTTTAAATCAACGATATCATCACTTCTAGATCTTCGATTTGGACAATTTGTTTTTTGAAATTGGGTGAAATTGTGAGAGGAACTCAGATCTGCAATTTGTTTTGAAAAATTCAGCTTGAGATGCTACAGAAATAAAAAAAATCACGCGACTGTCTATGGAAAAAAAAAAACCCTGAAAATTGCAGATTTTAAAATGCAAATAACTTGACTTCCCGGACTCTGTTTCAGACGTTTATTTTTAAACTTGGGTGTTTTTTCTGAGAGGAACTCAGATCTATAACCAGTTTTTGAAAATTTTGCACCAAAACCTATATAAATCGTCTGGAATGTCGCGACCCTCTTTTTGTTTTCCGAAAAAAAAATCTACAAAAAATAAAAATATTTGCCCACACTTCTTCATGGAAAGTGCTCTGATACCACTTGTTAAGTTCCAAAGACCTGAATACAAAATACTACAATAGTACCAAAGATATCTGAATACAATCACCACACAAGATATATGGAACAATATAGAAAACCACCACTTTATTATAGAAACCCTTGAGGTAGGGAAACACCATACAATGGATCCTATTATGAAAAATATCCTCTCCTGTTCACTTGCCTCTTCGAGGGGGCTTCCTCCTATTGAACTACCGCTCCAAATACATTATTTCTCTTCATCTCCCATTACATTGCTTTAACACCTTTATATAGTGTTACCATCACCTAAGAACATTCTAGAGGAGGAATCTTCCAGAAGCAGAACCTTCTAAGAAGTCCTCTTACATTTATTATATCTAACTACCATAGTGGGTCTTATTTAATAATATAGTGGACCTAGTCCACCTTACATTCAATGACCTCCACTACCTCTCTAGTTACCTAATTACCATCACCTAAGAACATTCTAGAGGAGGAATCTTCTAAAAGCAAAACCTTCTAAGAAGTCCTTTTACATTTATTATATCTAACCACCCATTTATTATATCTAACTACCATAGTGGGCCTTATTTAATAATACAGTGGACCTAGTCCACCTTACATTCAATGACCTCCACTACCTCTTTAGCTACCTAACACCAATTGTTTCATATTATAGGGTAGTGATCCCTTTTTGAACATGTTGCCAAAGCTCAACCTCTTTCAGTAACATTTGTAGCCTGTACTCCCAAGGTCTAAAATTGGAAGCATCTTCCAACCTGTCACACTCTCTAAGACCAAGAGTAGTAATCCCTGCAAATCTAAAGCACACCTTAAAGAAAAATCAACAACAATTCAAGTAGATCACCCTTCTAGGGTTTGAGTGCTTCTCCCAAGCACACTAGGGTTTCACAACCAACAACCTATCATAGGTTAAGCGCCCCTCCCAGGAATGGAACAATTGACATATCCAACTCCCTCTTCACCAAGAAAGCAATCTTAGTTCAATCAGTGCTAATAACAGATTGAAATTTTGAAAATCTGCACTTGAAAACAAATACATAAGTTTCACCTCATTTAATCGAGGTTCCCTAGATCTATTTCATAGAACTTTCAGTGTTATGGCTGAATCTGTAATATCTATTACAACAAATACTTCAATTCTGTTCAACTTTCACGAGGCAAGCTCAAGAAGATAGACATAAAAAATGTGCTTGAAGGAGAGATGAATATCATAGCCCTTAAGGCACAATCTGAACCAACACACATACTTGAAAATTACTTTTATACGACAACACTAAATCTGATTTCTAGTGGTGGAGGATAAATTTGGAGTGGTGGAAATAAATTTTGTCTTCTTTGTAGATAAACTTGGAGTGGTGGAGAATACCTTCCTCGCTAAGAGAGAGTGTTGAAGTTTGTAGCATCAGACAAGTATCTCCACATTGGATTGTGTCTATCATGTGGAGATCATCATTAATACCTCTCAAAACTTTGGAAATTCATTTTTATAATTAAATTATAAAAGTGAATGTCATTTTAGAATTAATTGAGGTTAATTTGATAAAATGCCTAAGTTTTTGGCATTAGTGATTTAAGTTAATTAAATGAATTTTAGCCATTGATCTCAAGTGAGGGAGATTTAATCTCATCCATTGATCACTTTGGAGATTAGGGTTAGGGCTCATATCAAGATTATAAAAGGCAACCAAGGGAGAGGAGGACACACATTTGACTTGGAGTCAATGACTCATTTGAGTGGAGAAAGACTTTCACTCTGCAGATTTGGCACAAGGGAAGAAAGGACAACTAGCTAGGAGACTTTGGAGGGGTCATACCAACAAGGCAGAGACTCTTTATTTTTCTGCAAGACGTACAACAATTGTAGGAGGATCGTATAGCTCGCAAGAGCACCCAGCAGGGGATATACAACCTGCAGCCAACGTCGTATGGTCCGTACAGGCCGCAACAACAACAAAACAGTCCGTACAACCAACACAACATCATGCAGGGGCAGGAGCAGGCAAGGTTTTCTGGGGCATATTTGCTGAGGGTTTTCTCAGGGACAGATCTACAAGGTTTGTTGGTAATTGTATTTTTCCCTTGCGGGCCATTTTCCTGGTAAGGGAGCCTTGGCTCTTATAATAAAATCATCTCGTTGCTGGTTTTCCCTTGGGGGTTTTTCCAGGGGTATTTACCCAAAAATATGTGCACATGTGTTTGGTTCCCTGTTTTACTTTTGCTGCAATTTTTGGTTAAGAATCTCAGTGTGCTTTTATTCAGTAGATTTGCATTTTGTTTCAGTAAGGATTTACCAGGAAGTAATTTCCGTGACTGGGGTTTAAGGAAATTTAACATGGTATCAGAGCTCACACTCTGAAGGAGATCATACATGGTTTTTGTCACAGGTTTTACAACAGATCTAAATTCCAATAGTTTATATTCCTCATTAAAATTCTGATTTGGAGATGGCCGCAACCGGTTTGAGGTTTGAGAATAGGTTGGAGGGTGCATTGAACTTTGTACCTTGGAAGGTGAGGGTTACATTAATTCTCATGGAGAATGGGTTGTAAGAGTTTGCAAATACCACTGTGACCCCATCGACGGATCCACAAGAATTGGTAATCCATAATCAAAAGGATGTGAAAGCCAGGAGGATCATATTAGATGTGGTGAAGGATCATTTGATTCCTCACTTATTTGAGAATAAGTCAGCCAGGGAAATGTTTGAAGCTCTGACAAATATTTTCCTGAGAGTAACACAAACAGGAAGATGGTGTTGAGGGAAAAGTTTAGAAACACCAAGATGACCAGATCAGATATCGTGACTGACTATCTCACCAAGATCACTCAGGTTCGTGATCAGTTGGTAGCAGTTGAGGAGGTCGTGACAGATGAAGAGATGGTGAGGACGACCCTGAATGGTTTCACTAAGCCATGGGCCTTATTCATCAACGGAATTGTTGCACGAGAGACACTTCCCAAATTTGACAGGTTATGGGATGATTTCATCCAGGAGGAGATTTGGGAGGAATAGCAGGCCAATAAAAGGGTGATGATGAGAATTTGGCTCTTGTTAGTCAAGAAAGGAAGAGCAAGGGAAAGGGTTCGGCCAAGAGGGATACAGGTGGAGAGTTGACTTCACAGGCTGGAAAGAAGAAGAATTTGATCAAAGTGAAATGCTTTGCGTGCCACAAGAGTGGTCACTATGCTTCACAATGTCTTGAATGGAAGAAAGGGAAGAGTAAGTATCGGGAGTTAGCAACATCTGCAGATACTCAAATCAAGGAGTTTGTTGAGAGGTTCGAGAAGGATTTCTTGTTAGTCTCTTGTCTTTTTGGCATAGTTTTCAATGGTGCCTGGTTTGTGGATAGCGAGGCTTATTGTCACATGATGAGGACACATGAGTTGTTCACTAGTTTGTCAGATAAGGACTTAGATCTGCATGTGGAGCTTGGCATCGATGCCAAGTGTGGTGTAGAGGGAGTTGGGACAATCAAGTTTCAACCAGAGTCCGGAGGTTCTCTGGAGGTGGCAGATGTGTTGTATGTTCCGAAGCTCAAGAAGAGTTTGCTCTCAATTTCGGCAATGGAAGACATGGGATACACCATCACTTTCGAGGACGGTTAGGTTCTTGTTCGACTGAAAGGATCTAGCCTTGACTCAACACAAGTTCTTGGTAACAAAGAAGGAAATCTATACATGTTGAAGGCCCAACCAACACGTGCTCTGGTTCATGACAATGATGACCTGTGCAAGCTTTGGCATAGGAGGATGGGTCACTTACATCATAGAGCGCTACCTACATTGAGGGAGATTGTCATTGGTCTTCCAAATTTCAGTGTGGAGCGACAGGGAGTATGCAAGGGGTTTTCTCTTGGCAAGAATGCCAAAGCTATTTTTCCAAGCAGCGAGAGCAGATCCAAGGGGATCTTACATCTAGTACATACAAACGTATGTGGTCTGATGTTAGAAGATTCAGTGAACATGTCCAATTACTTTGCAACCTTCATTGATGATTTCTCTAGGACGTGGATTTTCTTCATGAGGACCAAGAGTGAGGTCTTTAGTTGGTTTCAAGAGTTTAAGGCTCTCATGGAGAATCAGACAGGCAAGAATATTAGAGTTTTGAGGTCAGATAATGGGGGTGAGTACACCACAAATGACTTCAACAATTTCTGTAGGGAAGTAGCGATAAAGAGGGAGCTGACTGTACCTTACAACCCACAACCAAATGGGGTTGCTGAAAGGAAGAATTGGTCCATCGTTGGAGCCACCAAGGTGATGATTCATGAATAGGATCTGCCCATGTTCCTTTGGGCAGAGGCATGCAATACGACAATGTATGTACAAAACAAGAGTCCTCATAAGGTCTTGGAGGGAAAAACTCCAAAAGAGGCGTTCTTTGGAGTGAAGTCGGAGATTGGCCATTTTTGCATTTTCGGTTGTTCAGTGTATATCCATGTACCAACAAAGAAGAGGACAAAGTTGGATCCCTCAAGAGAAGGGCCTATTTATTGGCTATAGTGAGACCTCGAAGGAAGATATGATCTAGATTCCAGCGTGGAGGAAGATCGTAGTGAGTCGAGATGTCAGGTTTGAGAAGGGCTTGACATACAGGAAGTCTCATGAGCCTACTCCAGTGACAAAAGACAAGGAGCAGGAGGCTTTGAATGATGAGCAACGCTCATCGACTACTTCTAGTTCAGGAAGTCAGACTTCAGGTTAGGAGGAGTTGATGGATCCTTCCAGTTTTGTCAGAAGGAAGCCTCGATGGCTAGATCAGACATTGAGGGATGCTCAGGAGCATTTGGAGGCTCCTAGGTGTACATTTAGGGAGAGTAGACTGCCCAGGATATTTTCTAGTTGCATGGCTCTCATGAATACCATCATTGATTCCAAGCCTACCAGTGTTGAGGAGGTAGTAAACCAGTAGGTTTGGAGGGATGCCATGATGGAGGAGTATCACTGCATTATGAAGAATGATGTGTGGGACATAGTTTCGATACCAGA
>ML814217.1:38810-60045 GCA_009831015.1 Picea engelmannii | reverse complement strand
CGAGGTGAGATCTTCCTTGGATAGGGGAAGTATGTAGTGGACATTCTGAGGAGATTTGGGATGGGGGACTGCAAGCCTATGACTACACCTATGATCACCAATATGAAGAAGCTGAGTGCCTCAGATTCAGAGTTGGTGGATCCCACTTTGTATAGGAAACTGATTGGTTCCTTTATGTATTTGGTCAACATTATGTCGAAGGTTTGCTTTGCTATGAACACAGTGAGCCAATTCATGGTGGAACTTGTGCAGGTGCATTGGATAGCAGTGAAGCATGTGCTTAGGTACTTGCGTAGTACAATGGAGTATGTCAGAGGTGATGGAGTACAACTGCAGGGGTATACAAACTCAGATTGGGTAGGAATTGCAATGGATAGGAAAAGAACCTCAGGGTGTTGCTTCATCTTGGGATCAACATTTATTTCATGGTTCAACAAGAAGAAAACGTCAGTGGCACTTAGTTTGACAGAGGTAGAGTATATGGCAGCGAGTATGGCGAGTTGTGAAGCAATTTGGCTTTGTAAATTGCTTATAGCTTTATTTGATCAGGAGTTGGAGCCTACAGTGATATACTGTGATAATCAGAGTTGCATCAAACTCTCAGAGAATCCAGTATTCCATGACAGGTCCAAACATATTGAGATCAAGTATCACTTCATCTGAGATAGGGTTTATAAGGGAGCAGGCAAGCTCCAATACATCTCCACAGATGAGCAAGTTGCAGACATTCTCACCAAACCCTTAGTTAAGAGTAAGTTTGTCTTCTTCAGAGATATACTTGGAGTGGTGGAGAATACCTTCCTCGCTAAGAGGGAGTGTTGAAGTTTGTAGCATCGAACATGTATTTCCACATTGGATTGTGTCTATCATGTGGAGATCGTCATTAATACCTCTTAGAACTTTGGAAATTCACTTTAATAATTAAATTATTAAAGTGAATGTCATTTTAGAATTAATTGAGGTTAATTTAATAAAATGCCTAAGTTTTTGGCATTTTTGATTTAAGTTAATTAAATGAATCTTAGCCATTGGTCTCAACTGAGGGAGATTTAATCTCATCTATTGATTACTTTGGAGATTAGGGTTAGGGCTCATCTCAAGATTATAAAAGGCGGCCAAGGGAGAGGAGGACACACACATTTGATTTGGAGTCAGTGACTCATTTGAGTGGAGGACTTTCACTCTTCAGATTTGGCACAAGGGAAGAAAGGACAGCTAGCCAGGAGACTTAGGAGGGGTCATACCTACCACCAGCAGGGTGGATATTCTTTATTTTTCTGCAGTTTGTACAACAACTGTAGGAGGGCTGTACAACCCGCAACCAACACTGTATGGTCAGTACAAGCCGCGGTAGCAGCTGAACAGTCTGTTGCAAGCCATACAGTGTACGGCTGGGCCGTACAACAACCATACAACCAACTCAACAGTAGGCAAGGTTTTTTGGGGCAGATTTGCTAAGGGTTTTCTCAGGGACAAATCTACTAGGTTTGTTGGTAATTGTGTTTTTCCCTTGTGGGGCCATTTTCCCGGTAAGGGAGCCCTGACTCTTATAACAAAATCATCTCGTTGCTGGTTTTCCCTTAGGGGTTTTTCCAGGGGTATTTACCCAAAAATATTTGTGTACATGTGTTTGGTTTCCTGTTTTACTTTTGCTACAATTTCTAGTTAAGAATCTTAGTGTGCTTTTATTCAGTAGATCTTCGTTTTATTTCAACAAGGATTTACTAGGAATTAATTGTTGTGACTGGGGTTTAAGGAAATTTAACAATCCCAAGAAAGGATTCTCCAATTACTTTCTAGACCCTAGCTAGGGAATCTACCATCAACAACAAACTTTAACAAGCAAGACACAGGCCTAGAAAATCATCCCACCAAGCAATCTAGCCACACAAAAGGCTCCATAGCAAGCTAGCATCAACACTAGAAAGTTCACCCTTGGATCTCCCACTTGCATCCCACTTGCATCCAATCACTATAGATCTTGCTCTAGGGTTTCATCCCACAAACCCTAGGTCGAGCTCACACAAAGACTTCAAGACAAACCCTAGTGCTCCAATTCTTTCCTATGGTTTACTTCGCACAAACCCTAAGTCTTCCAACTCTCGTATCAAACAAGTACACGACTCCAAGACAAGTACATCAAGATTACCCGTGGTTTTTATAAGGATGAAGGGCATCAATTCCAGTCATCTGGGATTGGATGGTTGAGGCCACTTCGGAAAAGGTTGAATGAACATGCTCTCACCTCATGATCCATCTCTCCTTTATCATTGCAAGTTACTCTACCATCGACCTATTGAGAAAAGTCTAACAATTCCCATTCACTCCGCGGACCACCTAGCCCTGCACACTGAGATGTGCTAATGATCATCCAGGACACAACAAATGCACTGATCTGATCGGTCAACGAGCAACTCGAATTGCACTCATGCGATCCGGTGGGTTTTGGGTCGGGCTTGGTTTTTATAAGCAAGCCTGAACCAACATTTGGATACGGTACCTTTGACATGATAATTACATACTTGAATAATTAGTTATGGCAAAGGGTCTCTCCTCCCTTTATATAAGATAGGTGAGGGAGGCTAACAATAGAAAAGTGGAGTAGGTCCACAACAACCTACTCCGAGTCACTAGACCGGGTCCACAAGTGGAGCGCTCCTCTACCAAGAGAATACAAGTCACTAGGTGGTTGGGAACCACCTCCCAAGTGGAGTGCTCGCCAAGCTAAGCCTCCACATGTCAAGTGCTCCTCATCACAAGGATGCCTGCTCTCCAAGTAAGGCTCCTAATATTAATGCTCCTCCTTGATGTGTGTAACTAGGTCCACAAGCAACCTCCAGTGGATTTCCCTCCAAGCAAGACTCCTTCAAGCCAAGTGTTTTACCTCCCTTTGTGTGCCATGTGGTCTTGATGCTTCTAGGGACAAGCACCCTTCTCATGACTAACTCTCCTCCAGAAGATAGATCAACCTCCTATGCAAAGAATCCATTCTCCTCAACATGTGTCCATGTAGAAGATGTCAACTACCACATAAGGTAACTACCTCCGTAAGAAATGCACCTCCTTTAGCACATATCCCAAGGATGTGCATCCATCTATAGTAAGATCTCCAAATGTCCATCAACCAAAATAGTGTAAGATACAACAAGGGGCCAGGGTTTCATCATGCACCCCACATCACATGAAAGGCACCCCTAGCATGGTGTAAACACTTTCAGAGCGACCCAAAAGCTAACAGGGAAGGGACTTAGTAGTGCGAAAGTAATCTTCTCACTATTGGAAAAGTTGTGAACAAAGAAATAACCCTCTAGCAGATTTAAACATCTCTCCAATGCTTATGCATCTATCTTGCTATCAAACAAAGGGATATCAAAATTAACTTGTGCCTTAAAGGGTGTTGTTCCTTTGAAATCACTGCTTGTTGAAGGTGCTTTCATCACTGTTGGGAGTCGTCAAAGGATCAAAGGCGAAATGGTCCATCATCTCATTCCTTTGTTGCTCAAGGGCTTCTTGGAGCAACAACTTGATAGGATCTCCTTCTTTGTCATCTTTCTTTTTGTCTGCCATGGGAGGTTGTTTGGGTTGGCAAGGGAAACCTTCACCAGGATCGGTTAGTTTGAGGCCCAACTCTCTGTACCTTGAACTCATCATCGACATGCACAAAAAAGCAACAGAGAGCAAATTGCTTTGATACCGTTGATCTAGATTGGATTAAGAACAAAATGAAAGAACACGATATTGCAAAGATAACACAAGATACCGTATTAAACATAGTATTGCAATGAAAACCAATTTCTTCTAATGAGTCATGTTATCGCAAGATTTGTAGTTGTGCAAAGTCCAACACAAGATCACCAAATCTTGCATAACTACAAAAAATCCTACCACTGTCACCTTAGTAAGAAATCCCCTCGTTTTAGTGATGGAGGAGGTCCACCACAAGGGAGGCTTCGTTGGTGACCTCAAGGGATCAAAGTAGCAAGTTTGATAGCCAAGCCTACCGCCCACTCTCTTGATCACCTAAGTCAAAGTATAGGTCAAGGAAATAAGAGGTAATGAGATGATTCGAGTACCTGCCCAAAACAAGAACACTTATTGTATATGAAGATTTCCAAGTACAAGTATGCAAGTAAAACCTCTTAAAGGCACTGGACAATGAAAGATGCTATGGCTGTTGTAAAATTGCAGCAGTTAACAGTGGTACAACAACAATACATAAATTGTAACAGAAGCAAAAATTACACTTCAGAATTGCAACAATTTATCATGAAAATTTARCATTTACTCAATAGAACATTGTCCAATCATGAGATGCAATTTCKGGGTATGTTAAGCCACTATTAGAGCAATGTATGCAGCAAATTAGTGTATGTTAGTATGGCTGTAGCAAACTTTTGCAACAACAACGATTAAATTAGTAAGTTAGCTCAAGTTAGAGTTAGCAAAGTTAGAGGATAGCTTAAGARATTGAGAATAGAGAGTTTTTTGATCACTTTCACCACAAGAGAGCTTAAATGATTAGACCCTTAGGGCTATGGAGTCTTTTACAACAACAATACAATATGTTTGGAGATGATAGTAGCAAGATCTAAGAGGTAGGGTTTGAAATCTAAGGTTCTAGCACATTAGGGCCTTAGATTTCAAGCCTTAAAGAGAAGGATTGCTAGAGTGCAAGCACATTTGGTCTCTAGCAACCTTTTCTCCCTTCTTAAGTTCTTGAATTAAGTTATAATCAAGAGTCTAGAATCAAACTCTTAAAGTGCTAGCAATTTAGGGCTTTAGGAGCTTAAACCTAGGCAGGATTTCCTTCACAATTTATGGATGAAATTAACCTTATGAGAGGAGGAAGCATTTATGCTCCTCTCTTAGGGTTTTACCAAGAAAAATATTCAATATGAACAAGTAAAACTTACCATAAACATTCAACGACATGAAATGAAATTGCAGAAATTTACTTACTTCACCAAGATATGACAAAAGTAAACCCTAATTGCAGAAAATCCATCCAAAAATCAGCAAAGAGACTTCCACACTTGTCCTCCAAGAGATAGCGCATGAGTAAAAAGAGCCAATAACCCCAATAGGGCAAAAATTTCAGACTTGTCTCTCACTTGTGTGAGAAGAATGTGATGATAAAATGAGTCTTGGCTAGCCATATTTATATGGAAACCCTAGTCACCAAAAGACTCTAATGAAAAGTCATGTCTTTACATAGGAGGTCCGACCTCTTCAATTTGGCCTTTCAATTTACAAAAATAAATTTTACATAAAATAAAACCCTAAAGAGGGTGACGTCATGCCCTAGTAGGGTGACACTAGGCTCATGAGAGAGACATCAAGGCTGAAAAGGTTGAACGTTGGGCCTCCAAAGGCCATATGCCCCTCTCCCACGTGCCAAGGTCAATGCCAAGTGCCTCCTCCATCAATCCATGAAGTGATCCATCAAACCCTAGCTCCTAGGTGACGTCATGGGCTAGGAAGGTGACATCTAGGCCTCCAAAGGCCAACGTTTGAGTGGAGGAGGGTGGATTCTCATCCCCTAGTCATGCCAAGATGCCTCCAAAGGAAATGTCCTTCATCTTCCATGCACAATGCTCATCATCAATGGTGTCCCAGGCGTGGGGTCTAGCATCCATTATGTGGGCGAGGTCCGGCAAAAACAAACAAGTACACCCTCCAAGGGTCCACAAGCCATATGAATCATGCCAAGTAATCCACATCTAATAAGGGAACCACCCAAACATGTGCATCAAACCCCCTTTTCAAATCAAACAAATGCTCAAAGACCTTATAAACTTTGCCTAATTTAGATATGGGAGGGGTGTCATGGTGCCCTATTGGGTAGACCAATCCCCAAGTAAAAGGATGTTTTCCCAAGAAGACCCCATCTAAGTCATGTAATGAATATAAGATGGATTGGGGCAAGACTTCTAGGTACGGGGTCTAGACATACAAGGGTTCGTATTGTCTCATTTATGGGTGCCTTTGTAGGGGGTGTGCTGCCCTTCATCCGCGATGCAACATTTTTCCAAGCCCTTTATTTCCATTAATTGATTAAGGTCCAAAACATTGAGTACTGTGTGCAATGGAACGTATAGAGTACCGCAATGCCACTTGAAGCTAGAAACACATAGAGTGCCATATGCAATGGAAAGTAAGGGACACTGTAAAATGCATTTCCTCAACAAGCGAGACATTTATTAATTATGTGATTTCTTTTGCAGGTTCGTTTTTTTGGAGAAGTGTTTTATTGTTCCCAGGACATGAGGGCGAGCATCTGGAAGGATAATGATTGGCTTTTAACTTTTTCCAGCTATAACACCTCTGGGCCTTTAGCGCCTTCTTCCCATGAAATGAGGTACAATCCCTTCTTGGGTCAATGAGCCTGGAAACCAAAAAGATGAGGAAACAAAAGGGAAGAAGTGTGGAAAGTGGTAGGTATGAGCGGGGATGGTACGATGACCCTTCAAGGAACCACCTAGTAGCAACACCTTTTCCCGAGGGTGACCTACTTACAAGGAAACCGTGTCACTCACCAAGGTGAAATTAGGCAAAAGGTATAATTTCCAAGCAAACGTTCTATAATCAAGAAATGATTCTTTGCAACATGTTTAGATGCTTCAAATATTAAAGTGACACTTACCATGACACCATATTTGTTACCTCATGAAGCTGTTGAAGATTGAGTAGCTTCGAAAGATATCCTTACTGTATTTGACCAAGACAAACCCTAAAGAATATTATTATATTATATTTGTTAAGACGACCTTATTGTGTCTTTGCAAAAGTCGGCCCTATTGTGCCTTGACAAGTAAAATGTAAATTAAAAGGGGAAAGTGACAGGTCGGCCCAAACCTATTTTAGGCAGGCCATACTACTATTTATAAGGGAGGCTAGCGCCTCATTTGGACACACACAATATAAGTTTTGTGACTAAAAAAGAAGTGCGCAAGTCTTGAAGGAAGAGGCTACTGCAACTAGGTGTGACGTTGTGAAGGTTCTTGGTTCTTCTCTTGGATATATCTTGGTTAAGTGGTGCGCTACTCTTCCCTAGTCAAGGGTTAGAGGAGGATCTTCTGCTTTGTTAGTTCTCTCTTGGAGAGATACATTGTTCTTGGTTGGTAAATCTATATTGAGGAAGTTTGTTGGGTTTTTCCCAGGGTAAATCTTGTGTATGTTGTGAATGTTATTCTTTCAATGATCCTTTATGTGCAGTTATTGTGCTAATGGTTTATAAGTAAAAGAACACTAATCTAATTAACTGCTTAAGACGAAAAATCGACATGGTATCAGAGCGAGCCCGGAAGAAGGCGTTTTCACAACACAAAAGAACTCGCTGAAGAAGCTAAGAGCTTAGGAAGACTCTCCTAACCCTAGCGCACCTCCTTTGCATAAATTCTTAGCTTGACAAAAATTTGTAAACTACAATTACTGTTGCAGCTGCTGCAACTTCCTGCAACTACATAAACCCTAGGTGTGACGTTTTCCATGCTTAAGGAGGACGTTGGAGAAAGTAACCACACCTATGAACTCGAGGCTTAGACCTGCGGCTGCTGGGCTATGCCACACTTAAACTCTTGCGGAACTTAATACATTGTAACATAACCGGCCTTCCAGGCCGGCCATGCCAACTCCATAAAAACAACAATACCATCTGTATATATATAAAACTTAAGTAGACAAACATATTCTGCAAACACATAGATTCATGCGGAAATAATAGTAAAATATACATGCAACGTACATAGGCAAAACACATGTAAATTAATACACAATTGATACTTATCTTTTATAGAAGACTACCAACTGCGTGTAGACCTTCCACGATCCTCCCAGCCTTGGACCACGCTGCTCAGAACTCTCAGTAGTGGGTCACCCCCGAGTTGGGACTAAAATCCACCCAGGTAAAGGGATTTCTAAGCTAGGCCGAGACAATACAGATAACATGAAGGATTTTGTCCCAAGAGCCAACTCAAACTACCAGCCTATAGTGTCTCATTCCCCACATGCCTGTCCCACCCCAGGAAGTGTGCCCCTTCTCTGCTCAACAGTCCTTTGTCTGCCCCACTTCCCTTCCAGGGCTTCAGCAACAGGTCGGACAAGAAGTCTCAGAGCACTGTAGCTGCAGTTGGGCTCCCTCAGGAAATCACTTTCCCAAGAATTCTCTCACTTGGAGAGAGTTTCTCATGGGCCTGACAACCCGCCTCTTCAATCCCCCGGGCTTGAGAACCCGTTTCTTCAATTCAGTTCTTAAGTCAGCCAGTTACAGGGAATGGTGAGGACAACAACAACGTTCAGGTAATGCACAGGTAATGGCAACAACAACTTTCAAGGCATGGGACAGATGCTGCTCATCATGGAAAGGTACAACACTGGCTCAGGTAAGTACAGGTGCGCTGTGCATTCCAAGAGGAATACAATTTACTGCCGATAAAAGGAAAGGTAGAGGCAACACAAGAGTGCGTGTAGGCTCCAAGAGCGTGTGAATGATGCAGAGGTCGACTTATGGAGAGCATGGCTGAGTGCGTGAATGGCTGAGTGAGTGAATGGCTCCATGAGTGGGAAACGGACTAATTTTCCCCACACTTATTTGCATGCGCCCTTGATGACACATGGCTCTCAAGGAGCTCGTTTCTCTCCACTTGGGATTCATCCTCTTTCCCATAAGAACTTAGGATAAAATAATTATCCTCACCATAATATTCCTTTGAGATAAGCCCTCTAGCTTAGCCCCTTTCCCATGCTCTTAGCCCTCCCTTTCCCTAAATCAATTTAATAATAATTAATAGTAATGATAATAATATTTATTATTATTATTATAATTATTAATATTAATAATTATAATAATAATAACGTAATAATTATATTAATAATAGTAACAGGTTCAGGCCTCCTAGCTTTAATTAGTTATTACGTTTTCCATGCTTAAGGATGACGTTGGAGAAAGTAACCACACCTAGGAACTCGCTTAGGCAGGGCGAATCCATTCCTTGGATTAGAACTCAAGATTTCACAAATTGAAAAATTAGGGTTTTCCTCATAAACCCTAGGTCTGGTTGCAGCTGTTGCAGATTTTGTGACAACTTTCATCTTTGAGTCAACAATCTCTTTGGTAAGATCTAAGAACCTCATCTTGAAAAGTTATTTGTTATTTTACTTGTTCCGGGCAGGATGATTACCAGTACCAAGCTTGATGAAAAGCTTGAAGGAGCCGATGACTTCCACGCATGGAGGTACATAGTGATGCTCATTCTAGAAGAAAATGACCTTGTAAGTTTTGTTGAACAAAATATTGAAGAGCCAGATGGAGATGAGGCCAAAGCCAAATATAAGAAGGATCTAATCAAGGCAAAGAGGATCATTGCCGACTCCATCAAGAACCACTTGATTCCTCATGTTTTAGCATTAAAAACCCCAAAGAAAAAGATGGATGCCTTACCTCGTCTATTTGAAGGCAAGAACATCAATTGGAAAATGACCTTGAGGACACAACTCAAGAATGTGAAGATGCAAAATTCAAAAACCATACAATCTTACTTCACAAGAGTGTCCCAGATTAAAGAACAACTTGAAGCTATTGGAGACTCAGTCGAAGAAGCTGAGTTAACGATGACCACATTGAATGGTCTCCCAAATTCTTGGGAATCCTTCATCCAAGGTATCTGCTCTAGAAGAAAGTTAACTAAGTTCAGCAGATTGTGGGAAGACTGTACTCAAGAAGAAGCCAGATTAGAGGCAAGAAAGGAAAAGATAGAAAACCATGAAGATTAGGCGCTAACAACTCACGCAAGAAAAGGAAAGAACAAGAAAGAAGTTCAGTCTCACAAAAGATTTCAGAAGCCTCATAAAGGATAAGATTCTCATAAAAATCTCTCAAGCTTCAGATGCTTCATTTGCCAGAAGATGGGACATTTTGCAAGAAATTGTCCCCAAGCAAAAGACCAGAATAAAAACAAGAAGTTTAAAAGATATCATGCTCATTTCGTAGGAGAAGATGAACCTGATCGGAAATGAACAAAAGAAGATGATTCAGATGAACTATATCTTCTGTGATATAGGACTTAGCGCTTCTGAAGCACTTGATCCATATCAAGTGATATTAATAGCAGTATCTCGTTTCTTCCCACATTAAAACTTCAAGAAGTAAAAGAGTCGGAGAAGTGTTGTATCATGAGGGCCAAGTACAAATTGTGAAGAAGTATCATTATCCATCCAAACATCGTACATATCAAGCAAGCAGTCCGACAATGCACACTCTAGGTATGCACCTTTCATAATTGATTTCAGTTTCTTTTAAGTTGTAGAACATTAGACTTTATGCATTTTTATCTTAGCTTGTTGGATCATTATCCATGGTACGGGAATCCAACAAGGTCTCATTTAAAATCAAGAAATAATTCCTGTGCTCGTGGGTGGCATGTGTGCCTATGGTTGGGTGACAATAATGTAATATTGTCTATGGTGAAACGAGCACATCAAAATTTAAATGTCCCTGGTACGAGAGCTCATCAGTATCATACATCGACATCATGTATGGCTCGCAACATCTTGCAGTTTTCTGATAAGAAGACCTGGTCAGTGGACAGTAAAGCCACCTTGACAGGAAGCATAATTCGTTTGAAGTTTGACTCAACTTTTCATATTAAGACTTGGTATCCAACACCAAGTATATCTTACAGAGTCTCTGAGGATATTGTAGACTAAGAAGAAGTCAAGGATCAGAGGGAGCAGGTATGACAGTCCCTGTATTTGAGATTGAGTTACCCCAGTGCCAGATGGTACAGATTGATCACTCTTCATATCATCAAGAAAAATTAGTAGAGCCAGAAGGGCCTACCCAGAATCATTGCAGTAATCAGGAAGAGACCAACATGGTCCCATGACACTTTGCAAGATGCAAAGCCATATCATGAGCAGATGGCTCCACCAGTGGTGAGGCAGGCGGCCCCACCAAGTACTAGCTCAGAAGGAGCTAGAGTTCAGAGGGAGTCAACCCTCACGATCCAGTAAGGAGGAGAAGCCTCCCCAGGACCATTCATAGAGATGTACAAAGCTTGAATTGTGTCCAAAGGATTCTCCCAGCAAGAGGGAGAAGACTATGACGAGACACTAGCTCCAGTAATCAAAAGAAGTATATATAGAACAACCATGATCCATTAAAAGAAGCCGATGTAGTATGAGATTCAGAGGGAGCAAATGAATCTGTTATCGTGATGAAGTAGAGGAGCTACTCTCAGAGTTTAGAAAGATACAACGAGAATGGAGCAATCATTCTCAATTTTAGAAAAAGCAGTTGCAGGTGCAAAGTCCCAGTTCCAGAAGGAACAGTTTCAAAGAGAGTAGAGGACATTTTCTAAGACAGCGAGACAGATAGTGCTTTGCAGAAATCACATAGAGCCAACACATGATTATGCAGATTGAATTGCAGTTGAGCAAGTGTACCAGTTTGGTACAACGTGATGTGAAAATTTGGTTCAAAGAACACGAGGACAGATATATGTTTTGCGGCGAAGGACATGTTCACTTGATTATGGAAAAACATGTGATGAGGTACCTAAAGGGTATAATTGATTATGGACCCAGATATATCTCAGATTGTGAGATAAGATTGCAGGGCTACACAAATTCAGATTGGGCAGGAAATGTCACAGGCCAGAAAAGTACATCCGGATGTTGCTTTATTATGGGATCAACTGTGATCTCGTGACTCAGTGAGACATGTATGGCACTCAGTTCCACAGAGGCAGAGTATGTGGCAACATGATCAGCTTGTGGCGAAGCAGTGTGGCTTCAAAAGTTGATTACAAAATTATTTGATCTCGAGTTGGAGGAAACTAATATCTTTTATGACAACCGGAATTGTATAAAGTTTTCAGTGAACCTAGTGTGTCATGACAAGTCGAAGCATATCGAGATCAAGTACCATCATATCTGAGAGATGATACAAAAGGGACAGTAAATCTCTAGTATGTTCCTACCAACAAATAGGTAGTAGACGTGTTGACCAAGCCTTTGTCGAGAGAGAAGTTCGAATACTTCGGAGACAAAAGTGATGTGTTCCCCATAAGTTGGAAGTGATGTGTTCCTCAGTAAAGGGAAGTGATGAGATTCCCAGTAATGGGAGCTACCCCAACGTAGGTTGGTACTCCAACGCAAGCTGGTATGCTACCCCAACGCAGGTTGGTACTCCAACGCAGGCTGGTACGCTACCCCAACGCAGGTTAGTACTCCAACGCAGGTTGGTACGCTACCCTAACGCAGGTTGGTATGCTACTCCAACGCAGGCTGGTACGCTACTCCAGTGAAAGTGCAAAACTTCCTATGATATATAGATTCGTGATTGACAACAAGACAATGACTAAGTATGCAAAAGCGCAGAAGCAGTGATGATGACCGTGATGAGAAGAATACCTTCCTTGCTAAGAGGGAGTGCTGAAGATTGAGTAGCTTCGGAATATATCCTTATTGTATTTGACCAAGACAAACCCTGAAGAATATTATTATATTATATTTATTAAGACGACCCTATTGTGCCTTTGCAAAAGTCGGCCCTATTGTGCCTTGACAAGTAAAATGTAAATTAAAAGGGGAAAGTGACAGGTCGGCCTAGACCTAATTTAGGCAGGCCAAACTACTATTTATAAGGGAGGCTAGCGTCTCATTTGGACACACAACAAAAGTTCTGTGACTATAGAAGAAGTGCGCAAGTGTTGAAGGAAGAGGCTACTTCAACTAGGTGTGATGTTGTGAAGGTTCTTGGTTCTTCTCTTGGATATATCTTGGTTAAGTGGTGTGCTACTCTTCCCTAGTCAAGGGTTAGGGGAGGATCTTCTGCTTTGTTAGTTCTCTCTTGGAGAGATACATTATTGTTCTTGGTTGGTAAATCTATATTGAGGAAGTTTGTTGGATTTTTCCCAGGGTAAATCTATATTGAGGAAGTTTGTTGGGTTTCCCACGGTAAATCTTGTGTATGTTGTGAATGTTATTCTTTCAGTGATCCTTTATGTGCAGTTATTGTGCTAATGGTTTATAAGTAAAAGAACACTAATCTAATTAACTGCTTAAGAAGGAAAATCAACAGAAGCAAGACCTGCTGTCTTCTGGGACCAAGCCGATGTAGTTGACGCTGCTCTGCTGCTAATGACGAATGGTGATCAACATGAATAGGAGGGACCCTGCAGGCTCTGCTGCTCAATCTGACTCTCAACACTCCATGTCTAGTCACTGTGGGCCTCAAGACATGATCTCCTTAGTTACCCCTAGCTTGGGGGGGTAGCAAGTCAAACACTAAAAAACACAACAATGTACATAACAATATAAAGTGGCTATAATGGTGGTAGCTTATCTCTGAGAAGAGATGTGATGGCTATGCTCATTCACGAAAAACCCATTACAAGAGGCTGAAACTACCTTTTAACATAATGCCTGAAACCAGAAGAGGATAAAACCCTAACCCTAGGAGTTGAGATGGTTGAAGAAATGCAGGCCCCGGGGAGCCAAATTGGTATGTCAACTTCTTTCCTATGTAACTTTTGCATACACACACCATTTTGGAAGTTTTAGACTGGTACAAAGCTTATTCCATGCTACATGTGTTTGGCAAGCCTAGCCGTCAAAGTCGCCAAAAACACATGGGAAGGGCCCAAAAAATGCACCAGAAGTTCAAGATCTACAAAACTGCTGTCAACGTGACAAGGTTCAAGGCTGTTTTTGAGACAGTGGCAGTCCTGAATGGCCATGTGGATCATTCTGTGGCATACTGGCTTTGGAAATGCCCATTCTAAATAATTTAAGTTTTACTTGGATGTTTTTGTTTCATAGTTATGTAAGCTAGTTAGTCCTTGCATTTAAAATTTTACATAGCATTCTGTTC
This sequence comes from Picea engelmannii, assembly GCA_009831015.1. Lineage (NCBI taxonomy): Eukaryota > Viridiplantae > Streptophyta > Pinopsida > Pinales > Pinaceae > Picea > Picea engelmannii. Next base: position 46,172 of record ML814217.1, on the reverse strand, counting down.
AGGTAGTTATATATGGTAATTAGACAGTATATTCCAATGTGTCGATCTGTAATACAAATAATTAATTTATCCCCAGCCTTGCTTCAAACTGCTAACCTCTAAATCAAGGAAGTAGGAGGTTTTGTGACAAAAATTGCTTAACCATGCTTTTCCACCTTTGGCTTCCTTCCCTTCTATCATTATATAGGAGCTGCTTTTGCATTCCCACATTGTGTTCACACTGGATGTATCCTTTAGTCCCATTTACCTACTTTTGTGGTCATTTGTTGGACAATAATAAAATTATCTTATCTTATCAAGTTTTCTACCTGTTCATCCATTAATCTGCTGAAGAGGTAGGCAATGCAACTCACAGCACTGAGATTTCCTAATGCTGGAGGAAAAATGACATTTAAACATGTTTCTCGGACTGAAATTCAAAATGTTAATTTGATCACAATCAATGCTCTCCGACTAATTGACAAACACAGTAATATATTTACAGTGAAAGTGGGTGACGTTGATTGATTTATCACTACATATGTAACAATTTTGATGCCTAATCTTTGGAAATAAGTAACTACTGGGGATGATTGGTGTAACAACAATGTCAACTTCTGCTTTGAATCAAAATGTATATCTGTCCCGCATTAGTCTTTTGAGAAGATTGATAGTTTATTATGGCTGCAGGCTTCACTGGTATTGATGATCCTTATGAGATACCAGTAAATTGTGAGGTATGCAATATATCTATCTTTGAGCTGAAATGCGTTGTCTTTTTCCTGGATTTTCTTCCCTTTTGAGCATTCGATAACTTAAATGAGTTTGTTGCCTTTTTCTTGAATGCATATACATTTCTCTTGATTTCTGAATGTTTGTTAAGTAAATATTACATTATTCTCTAAATGCTTTTATCCAATTACAGTTGTCTGGCTGGTGTGAAATGCAATTGTTTTTTTGTGCATGAATGATTTTCCTCTTTTTTCTTTTTAATAGGATAAAGTTTGATTATAGTAATTTCAACTCACTGCAAAAACGGATCAAAAGTGGATCTGACTGACAGTCAACCCAGCCCTGTTTCACTAAGGGTCCTGAGTGAAGAAAGGCCATAATTGTTTCAAATTTTATAATGTTTTGAGCTCTTATACATGAATAGTTTCACAAACAAAAACATCAAACGTAGTAAATATTGACAGAGCAGTCATGTAACCATCCTATTCTCTATTGACCAGTTCTATCGGTTGGAAACCAACTACCATTTTTAGGTTGGCATATTTTCTCTGATTTTTGTCCAGGAGGGTGTGGATGAATTGAATTCATTGAATCACCTGAACAGTCCTTCAATAATCTCCCTTGATAATGACTATCAGATACTTTGTCCATGGCTATTTTTAAACCCCAAACAAGGTTTTGAAATTCGGCTCCGTTATAATATGCAATTTCAAGGGACTTCATGAAAGAGTTATCTCCTGACCTTTCTTGTGTCTTATAATTTGTTTGACTCTGGCTCATCTTGATCTCTTTCGTGAGTCGAAATAGGACACAAACTGTGAAAACCTTCTTTCAATGCTATTAGGTTTTCGACCTAGTTTCCGTGGCTTTGAACGTGTAATCCAAAATGGACTGTCTGCATCTTCACCATGTGAATTTTCTGCTAATGCAGTCTATCCTTACTGCCCACTTTCTTCTTAGATGAGACTCAGAACAAACTCCAGTCAAACTAAGGCTCTGGTTTCTATCCATTCTATCCTAATAGCTTCTTCAAAAATGGCTTTATTTCTAGAGAGCCAAGCCGATCTGCTGGATAGCTCTCACACCATCCAAGTATGAAGCCCTTGACATCTATCACCCTTGTAAACTCACTTGGATCAATTTGGAGCCGATTAGCCACTCTAGATTAGACTTTGTGAAATTACATTGAATGAAAAGTTAATTGCTAGTCACCTATGTCGATGGATCCATATTAAGAAGGCCACTTGTGAATAGGTTTTGGTGAGTCAAAATATCTCTCATACCTTATTATCCACATTTTCTTGGACCAATTAACTTTGGAGTGATATCACCCACCAATAATACTCTGTTTTCTCTACAGTGAGAGCTTGTGTGACGGACTTTTATTATAGGCATGTTGGACCAATTATAGGCATAGTGTAACTTTTGTCCATAAATTCCCATACTACCTCCAGCTGTCCAGTGTTTTTCTTTAATTTGAACTTTCGTTTGTTATGACCCTAATGAGGGTATGTTATGGCTTTGAGACTGAAGGCTACTCCTTGAAGGAGCTGGTCCGAGAATGCTTTTCTCTGATACCACTTGTTATGAAGTGAATTACCCAAAACATCATGATATACCTGAACACACCAACAATAGACGTGGAGCACAACTCTCAAGAATATTAATGATGATGAGTTATGCAATAACTCTAAAGATATTTGGAGGATAACTCCTAATAGCTCCAAATACATATATGTACCATGATCATATGCCCATCTCTCTAATATGGCTCTATTCATCTCCTATATATATTAGTTTTTACTCATTACTTGTGTAGGTGCAGTGCCAAGATGACTTACTATTTACTTATACATGTGACTCATTGTTGGAAAACCAAGGAATTGGTAGATCAAGGAGTTCTACATTCCAAGAAGAGATGGTGTCTAAAGACATTGTTACAACACTTGGGCACAAGTGAGCATAGCTCAACATACATAAAACACATAAAACACAAAAATTCCATGATAGATCGATCCATAAGACCATCTATATATAGCCCCAAAGTGTAACTAACTCTCTTGAAGTGAGAAAGACATGGTCAACTTTAACTAGCTAAGGTGTGCACCAGACTCCTTGATTTCTACTCAACTTGTGCACCAGTCAATTGCCATGGCTGACTCGATCGACCAATCCAGTGCTCAATCAATTGCTCAATTGACCTCTTAGTTGACTCTCCTAGTCAACTGTCTATTGACTGTCTCCTGAAGATCTAAATGTGGGATGAACCTGTTGTTCTAACACCCCCCCATCAACACAACGCTCTGCAGATCCATGAGGTGAAATTACTTCTGTACACCCCCATAATTGTAGCTTCCTAAAGCCCAAGCATAGTCCGAAGTTTCACAAACTTGGCTTTTATTAAAGGCTTCATAAAGATGTCAAAACTTGATCACTTGTCTTGCAATAAACAAGAGACACAACAACATCCTGTACCAACGCCCTCAAATAATGAGCATAAAATTCCTCATGCTTCATCTTACTGCGACAAAGAGGATTCTCGGTAACTTGTATTGCACTTTGATTGTCACAATACTCTATAGTGGATTCCTCAATGGGTAATCTGAGCTCATGCGTGAGATTACGAATCCACTTTACCTTTATGCAAACATTAATTGCACCATGATATTATGTTTCTATTGTTGAAGAGAGACCACCTTCTGCTTTTTACAAGAACAAAATATGGGTCCAGAGTCAAGATGAAACACATAGCTAGATGAGGAGTTCTTGTGATCTCTAATGCCAACCTAATTCGAGTAGTTGTAGCTGACCAACTAGTTCTTATTTTTCTATATGAGATGATATTGTATATTCGATATATTATTAGAATGATGAGTGTTCCGTAGATAGAGAACATATGGTGACCATCCATGAAAGGATGCGTCCCTTGGATATGTAATGTTCCTGACTTGGATAGTCTAGGAAACTCTGCTAATGTGTGTGTATGAATAATTGTTACAGCATATAAATGAGCAAACAAATAATAATTGTGACAAAAGATTGCAAAGTTTATATTATGATATCTCTGCGGAGTACAAATGTTGAATGTGACTGAATAACATAAATCACTCGGCTAGATCAATGACAAAAGGATCTTATCCGGAATACAATAAGCAAACTAAAATGATAATACCCGATGATAGATGAACACTGCAGGATCTATGGATGATCTGCAAGTTATGGCAGCTCATGCGGTAACTACTGCAAGTCCGAAAAGTTTTCCCCGGTGGCTAGATCTCTCGGATTGGCCTTGAAACTGTCCCAAACAGTACAACCTGTTGTCCTTCTCAGTCCTGGTGACTGACCGACCCCTTTGCTGGTGTGTCTGGACCTCGGATGGATCCCCCTGGGGGAATGCACCCCTCTGCTAATGTAAAACTGCGCCCTAGTGATTCCACCATCGGAATCGGCTGAGATGTGTCTCAAACTGATCGCCCTGGCCTACTGTGAAATGGGTCGGAAGGGTTTCCATGGATCTATTATGATGATCGCTCAGGAACCCCAGATGTGTCCTCCCCAAGTGCCGCACTCCCAATGTCCGGAAATTGCACCCCTGATGATTCCTCCTTCGGAATCTGACGAGAAACCAGGAAAAAGATGCGTATGACCTGCCTCTCAAATGGGTCGGAGGGGAATCTCTGAACTCTCTCTGGATGGGACAAGTCGATCCACTGAACCTCCTCAGAAGTTGCACCCTCTCCCTGAACAAGTGTGCCCCTACTGCTGAACTCCGTAGAACTGCTGCTGAAGACTGATGGAAGACTTGTGCGATCTCCCCGGTGACTAGGGTGTGTCTCTCAACACCGAAATCAGCCATTGGTGTATTCCTCCTGGAATCCACTGAGCTACCTCTCCTGAGATGCACCTCTCTCCTCAATGACAAGTCAAAATCTGCATGATAATGAATTAGGTCGCTTTACCCTTCCTTTATAGCTTCCCGAAACCCTAATTCGTTGTTGACCTTTTCCCTCCAAGTGACTTTTACTTTATTTTATTATTCCTTCATTAAATCACTTAATTAATTAATTAATTAACCATTTTACCTCTAAAAAGTGATTTATCCATCCTTATGGCTTCTCCGACCACTGAAATTCACTTCTCATCATCTTATCCTGTAATGCTCTTCCTCCCGATTCCGATGAGCTATTCACTAAGAGGTTTCTCCAAGTAATATGCCCATTATGACCTTAGTGAATTTAATTAAGATATGACCCATAATAACTTGAAATTATGGAAATCGTCGGAATGCAATGGAACCAAAGCCAAGTTGTGCGGAATGGATCCTGATGATGAACGATGCAAGTCGGGCCCAATAAATCCCTCAATATCTCCCGAACTCTTTGTCACCCCTATCTGGCTACTCTGGTTGGCATAACACTCTGTAATGTAACAATGTCCAAAAATGGGGACATTACAGGATAATCAATAACTATTTATTATTATTATTACTATTACTTATTATATATATTATTTAATAATCAATAATTATATTATTAATTATTAATCTAGGAGAATGTCTTCCCGATGTTGTCCAAACATCAACACTCCCTCTCAACAAGGGAGACATTCTGCATCATGCCAAGCTTGTCTCTAAAGTATACAAACTTCGCCCTAGACTCATGACACATGTCTATCAGTCCTTGGAGATGTCTCTCTCCCACATGAATCGAAGGGAAAATCCCCCTGCGGCTCTCCCTCTGAGCCAACTGACTCTCTCTAAGATCAAGCTCACTCTGGGTCCGCATGTGATAACATCTAGCATCTCGAGTCTTTATCATTCCTAGTCAAATTAACATGACTAAGGAGAAAGACTACACATAGGCCATTCACCACAGGTACACCCTTGTGAGTGAGTGTCAGCCCGATGATGTCTAACACATGGAAAGCACCTCAAGCACCTCGAGTCCATATCACTCCTTGTCACGATCAAGGAAGGATTACGCCTGGGCCCATTTACCATAAGTACACCCTTATGATAAATGTATCCTATCTCCCTTGGCCTGCAGCCCGATCTAGGAGAAGGTCTGCCTGATGCTTACTCGGGGCATTGTAGCAAAAGGTTTGTCACACATGGCACTCCCATGTGGACTTCTAGAGGCTACTTCCTCTAGAAATACTAGGGTCAACTCCCCATAGTGTGTGACATCAGGATCAACTCCCTTGACGTGTCCTCATGTGCTCTCCACAAGGGACGTGTCCTCGTGTGCTCTCCACAAGGGACGTTGGGCTATAAGCCCAAACCTACTTATCCCTCTCGAATAAGAGTCCTCACAAATCAACTCAACTCAGTCACAGAGGAGTACGATCTGGACTTCTAGAGGCTACTCCCTCTAGAAACACTAGGGTCAACTTCGCATAGTGTGTGACGTCAAGGTCAACTCCCTTGACGTGTCCTCATGTGCTCTCCACAAGGGACGTTGGGATATAAGCCCAATCCCACTTATCCCTCTCGGATAAGTGTCCTCACAGATCAACTCATCTCAGTAACAGAGGAGTACGATCTGGAGAATGTCTCAGGAAGCTGCAAGCATTAACACTCCCTCTCAGCGAGGGAGGCATTCTCTGCCACGCCAGGTCTGTCACAGAAGTACTCGAACTTCGTCCTGGTAAGGGGTTTGGTAAGAACATCAACAACCTGCTCATTTGTACGAAGGTACTGCACTAGTACTGACTTCCTTTGCACTATGTCTCGGATGTAATGGTACTTGATCTCAACGTGTTTCGATTTGTCATGAAACAATGGATTCTCTGAGAGCTTCACACAGCTTTGGTAATCACAATGAATAACGGTGGAATCCGACACATGTCCAAATAAATCTGCAAGGAGCTTAAAAAGCCACATTGCTTCGTGGACTGCCACACTCAATGCAATGTACTCTGCTTCTGCGGTGCTCAAAGCCACATAAGTCTGTTTCCTGCTACACTAGGAAACCATGGCAGATCCCAAAGTTAAGCAACACCCGGAGGTGCTCTTCCTTTCCACTACGCTCCTTGCCCAATCAAAGTCAGTATATCCTTACAATCTCATGTCAATACTAGAAGTATATCTCAGACCATGTCCAACTGTGCCTTGCAAGTATCTCAACACATGCTTCACAACAAGTCTAGCGTGTTTGTCTCAGCTGAATCATAAATTGGCTAAGTGCACTCACTGCATAACAAATATCTGGTTTGGTGTTAACCAGATACATCAATGATCCAATCAACTGTCTGTATAGGGTCGGATCAATCTCGTCGAAATTGGAAGAAGACACACTTAGTTTCTTCAGATTCGTCACCATTGGTGTAGCTATGGGCTTGTTATCCCCATTTTGTGGATAACTAAGGAGATTATATCTAGAGTCCCTCAGGTTGTAGATATGGAGTGCCGAGAGACTACATGACCAACAATACCCTTTTGCACAGTTGGAGACCCTTCTCACCACCACAGAGGTCACAGATTTTCAAATGACATCCACCACATCAACTAGCTTCCGGAAGGCAGTTGGCCTTGCTCCATGAGGTACAAGTCAATATTATGGTGAGCATCATTTCAATATTTAAGGCATTTGAGTATGTTGTATCTTAGATTGCTCTAGATTTCATGATATATGCTTGGACATTATGCCTTTT